>VUQG01019624.1:0-10000 GCA_015106755.1 Etia nguti | reverse complement strand
ATAAAAACAAGTAAACAAAAATATTTTAGATCTCTGTCAAAATCTATTCTTGGGGGGGGGGTTATACATAACAAAAAGAGAAGTTGTGCATAATAGTGGGTTAACTGATACAGAAAGAATGGTTATGGTAATTACTAATACTGTTGTGCACAAATGTTACATTGGGTAGTGGTCTAATAAATGTGTTAAGTACTGTACAGTGAAAAAGTTCTATAGTGTTTTATACAGGAGGTTTTCCCCTGATGGTTTCAAATAAATTTTTAACATCCATGTTTTCAATTGTAGGGAGGTCAAAGTGAGATTTGAGGAGGGCAGTGGGAGAAATGACTCTTTTCCAGTAAATCACATGCAATTTGCAATCCCCCTTCTTCCCCCTCTTTTTTGCATCTTCCTTAATGTTTGAGAGTGACATAATCAAACATCTAAATTATCTAGCTGGGAGGTATATCTGGCTTCCTAGTATCAACACAGACAGACAAGTTAAACACTGAAAACAGTGTGTCTGTGATGTATGCAGACACGGCAAAATTACGCACATTTGTCACTTAAGTAGAAGTACAGATACTTTGTGCTAACAAATACTCCGCTAAGTGAAAGCACTGATTCAACTTCTTTCCTCAAATGAAAGTGAAAATGTACAGCCTTTTCATTTTTCAAGTACAGCTGTTGCCTGCGTTGTAGGTGACTTTGCCTCCATACCTGAGCAAAAAAACCTCCAACATAGTGCGTTAATGTAAACTTCACCACAGCACTGAAAATTGACCAGAGTAGCCCACCACTTGACTGCCTAGGATTTTCATGAAACCTTTGAATAACACAGAGTTATCATACTTAAAAAAATGTTACTCCTTGTGTGCAGACTTCTTGTCTGTAATGCTAGGCTAGATGCTTAAGTACCAAAACAACAGCTTATTAACATCTGCACCAAAAAGAGTGTTTCAGATGTGAGCACTAGCTATTACCCCTGAGTATAGAGCTATAAATTATGTATAGATTATTATGTCTTTTTACCTTTTTCAGATCATTGTGTGCAATAACCATGATTGATGGTACACTAACGTGATTGCTTTTTATGTTGTTATTCCCTTTATTTAGGATCAAATTGGTTTGATGTTTGAAGGCATGCAGTGATGAGAAACAATAACTCCTCTGTAATATCTTAAAGCTAAAGCAACAAACCTGTTAAAAAGTAAGTGGAAAGTGTGTTAAAATATAGGGAATGAATGTAAAAACTTTTCAGGAAAATAAAAAGAACCTGCCACTTACTTAAAACACAAAAACATATCTGTTCATATTTGAAGATTCTAAAAAAGCAATTTAGTCTTTTTCACCCCTGTGATTTTTATTTGCCTTTTTTCAAGTGATTACATTTCAGAGGTTAAATAACCAACTCTAATAGCTCATTGGACAGTCTTTAGCTCTGATGATGGGATATACTGGCTGCAGCATTATCCAGATCACTCCCAGCACCGTCATATTGGAACACACTTGAACACTTTGTGTTCTTTGGAACAGAAAAAAACAAAAAAAGACACAGATGGAAAAATGTAATCACTCCATATACTCAACTAATCAGCTGACTTTTTGGGGGCACAGAAATTGCCTAACAAACTGAAGAAACCAAAGTTCATAACACTGCTCCCATAGGCTTGTATAGTAGGCAACAGGTATGCAATAGATAATAAGAGACTTACCTTCCACTGATTTTTGAACTGGTGTGAACCAAGGTAAAACTGGAGTCAACAGACCACACAACCATTTGTCATTGCTGTAAAGTCATTATTCGTCTTTATGCTCTTCGCAAACTGAAGATTGTTACAATCCCTTGAGTTCTCTTTGCATGTGTGTAGATGTGTGTGGAAACGTTCTTATTTTCACTGTTAAACATAGAGACAAGTTATGCTGTTGATGTTTTATGAATTATTTTCACCAAATGTTTAACTTGTCTATTAATACAGCAATGGGATGTTGATTGTTTCTCCAACCACATTTCTTCCTTCAAGATGGTTCACCACTATTTTTTCAACACTTTTTAATTTGTTGAACTGTACTTATCCCAACTTAAGTACTTCAACAATAAGAGAGCAATTGAAAGTATTTGAACATGATTTTTTGACACTGAGAAATTAATGTATTTAGCAATTATACTCCGATGACCAATCATGGCAGAGCGGAATCCCAGCGGTGATAGGATTTAGGACAGGACCCCCCGGAGTCCAGACACTGAAGATGAAATTAGAGGCTTAGATGGAGCTCTGACTGAGGTGCCTGTGGTAGCAATAGGGAGGAGGTGGGTTGCACGAATGCGACTCTGAAAGGAGAATTGATGGAGAGCACAGATTTAAACCACGCAAAGTGAATGCTGCTTGGCTTGAAGAAGGCAGGCAAAAAGATGATTGAATTATTATTATTTTAACTTTTTGTTGCCACTGTTTTTTCTTACTCTTTATCCATAGGGAATTGAAAGCCAATTTTAACATAGTTGTTACCCACACAGATAATGCAGCGAGCGATAAGGAGTGTTTTTGCTTATGGAAATGAACATAAAGATGAGTTGAAACTAAAAAGATTTCAGCTGTTGAAAAACTGACTCTACAAATAATGTAAATGAGCAGACAGATAAAAAGAAAGCTGAGAGGGATGGGAAAAAGATTACAGGAAGTGATTCTTGGAATGTTATAGTTTATCAGGTGGGATAATCACATACTACCAGACAAATCTGCAAACAGAATACATCTCTTTGTACTATAACAACAAACATTAACAGATTTCTATGTTTTAACATTTGTGTGAAGTTTTGTTGTTGTCTATGAGTTTTAGTGATGTATTTGAGATTGGGAGTAACTTAGCATTAAATATAAGCTTTTAAATCTTATAATTAAATATTTCAGCGGCGATTCATTATGTATAACAATACAATATAGTCTGTTGTATTGTATTTGCACACTGGGACTATAGAGGACAATCAACTTCAAATGGTGCAGCAGGTTCATTAATGAATCTCAATGGTGTGTACTGTCGGCAGCTCACAGGGGATATTTGTGAACACACTCGAAGCCTGTGAAAAGCTTCTGGGTAAGTGTTCACACCTTTTTAAGTGGCAGGTACTTAGAAAAAAACAACAAAAGAGAATGGATAGGCTATAAAGTGCGGTGACTTTAAAATAGTTCAAAACTAACAACCAGATTTCTCCACTTTTTGTCATTCAGTGCAGCCACTTCAAAAATCAGAACTCATTCAGTTTTGATTATCGCTCATTTCCTGGCTTGATAAATAAAACTCTCCGTTTGAGAGCAGCATGATTTGCTGCTGCCGGTCAAAAGAATAAACTTTAAAAGAATAAATTTTTCACTCACAAGTAATTGAAGATTTGAGGTGTTACATCTCAGTCCAAGTGAGTTAACGCTCCCTCCGAACGCCTCGTTTGTGTCATAAAATGACAGGAAATTTTTAGAAAAAGCAGCCATTGAGAGTTTTCTGTGCACCAATGATAATATTATAATGACAGAATTGAACCTATACCAGCTGTCATAGGGTTAAACGCAGGGTAGACCCTGGAAAGGCGTATCGCAAGGTTAGACTTTAAACAAGAAGAGAAATATCAATTGGATTTGTGTTTTCCACACCAAAAGATACTAAAGTCCATGTGGTAGCTCTTTTTGGCAATTCCATTTTTGGAATTTCTAGTCTGATTGTGGTGTTGACAAACTGATGTATACCATTTGGTTGCCTGACCACAACCACTTGTAGGTTTTCATCCCTTTTTCATTCGACTTTCATCACACTCCATGTAGTTTAGTTTCTTCATGCGAAAGAAAAACTGACCTTCCAGCTTGTCCTGGTTTTTGCTCCCTGTATGCTGGTCCTTGCTCCTAAAAAGGTAAGATTTACAACCGTGACCTCCAGACTCACTATGTCCGCCCATGTGTCTTTGGTAGCTCGTAAAGCGCCTTCCTTTGCAGGCAGGCGACATCCATCAGCTTGTGTGTCTTGACCTGCTGACTTTAACCTTTCATTGAGACCTACTTAAACATCTTGACAGCCAAAATAATCCTGCCCCCTCAGTCAACTGTAGGTGCTTTCACACAAAATGGTGAGGAGGGATGTGCATTTAGTAACCTTTTAAAAGGCCACTTAAACACTGCAATACCTCCTTCAGATGTAGCAAACCGTCACAAGCTTGGGCTGCCATGAAATTTAGCTTGTTTCCAACCAGAAGTGAGTGCTATGATGTGTCCTGGAAATGGTTTCTTTATGTGGCACTCAGCTATATTATAGAGAATATGTGGTGCTGCTTTTTTTTTCCAGAATGATAGTATACGACTAAGTGAGTCATAAAATAAGACATGGATGTAGTTGAAAGACAGAAGGCACTCAGAGCACTCCTCAGCATAAAAATCCTACATCTATTGTTGAATGGTTTTACCTATGTGATATTTACTGAGTGATGATCTAGTCAGCAGACAGGACAGCCTCGTTCTCTATCTCAAAGAAACCTTTTCAGCACTGGATAAAATCTTGGGAATCCACAGTGCCTCAAGTACTGGACCAATTACTGGATGTAACATCAGCTCTTTGATGATGTCCTTTTCGATAACTAGACATCCACTGACAGGCTTATTTTTATAATGAAGTGCATCTTTTCAGACTTTCTTTTGGGTTTTCTGATCTTTCAAAAACTGAGCTTGTGCTTATTTGTCTGAGTTTTATATATATATATATGTTCTTAGGTAAGGTATTTTATTCAAGATCAGATATATTTTTTTATTACAGTGGCTCCAAAAATCCTATAGTATGTCAGTTGGATAATTTAAGTGATTCTTTTTGCAGCAGATAAAAGATCTCAAGTATCAAACGTAGCACTCGACACAATTCCTTAAAACAGTGCCCATGTTACCAACCCCAGGTAACTGGGGAGGGCTGAGTCATGAAGTTGCCTCCAGTGTAAAATATATTTACACATACAGATTCCATTCCAAATTGGTCAAGGCCCAGGTTAAAATGGTTCATGACTGAAAACTATTGCATAGTATATAAACCTCATGGATTGAAAAAAAAAGCCAATGTTAAAGTACCTTAAGCTCTAAAAGTTAGTCAGTCCCCCTAGACTAACATGTTAAAATGCTCAGTTTTATAAAAGCAAGGTTGCAGCCTATGAGAGTTTTGGTTTTCTGTAAAATACAAAGAGATTAATGACCATTTTGACTACAATTTAAACCTTCTGAAACGTCTTGACTTTCCCTCAAATGTCATCATGAGATTGATGCTTTTAGCAATATTTCATATACAAGTATTGATGTAATTTTACTACAGATGTCCAAGTTTTAGTATAGTCTCATATATCTCATATATGCTAAGTATGTAGACTCTCAGACTGTACAAGCTAAATGTGATCAACATTTTATATATATATAGTATAGAGTATAAAATTACTCTTTAAAAGATGCAAATGCAGTACCCAGCACACTAAAGGATTCACTTTTCTATCCTTTTATCATTTTCATGTACCTGCTTAGTTTAAACTCCTCTGCTCTCGAAACATATCAGCAACCATCTATGCTGTCTTTGTCAATATGGTTTAACAAGGTAACAGTCCTCCAGTGGATTGACTAGACATGCTGAGGAGGCTTTCAATAAGCACCCGTGGTTAACATGCTTTTAATTTGTTAAACACCTCCTCAGGAAAAGCTAAGAAGCTGACATGTTGGTAAAGAGCTGAAACGGTGAATTATGGTACTTTCCCCACTAGTCAGAAGCCATGTGCAGACAAGTTACTCCAATACTGGGAAAACAAGGTTGTGTGTAACACTTCATTAATGCTACTTGTGCAAATTCCAGTCAAGCCTGTGTGATAGCTGCCAGACCTCTTGAGAATCCATTAGCAAACTCAATCACAGACCAGACAAGCTGATAAACCAGTGCCTCAAGTAGGAGATTTCTTCATGTCTTCTTTGCACAATTATGTGCATACATTACAGCAGTAAGAGACACAAAAAAAAGAGTCGCAAAAGAGTAAAAATTAACCAAACAAGCTGAAATTCAACTCATGCAATTGCGACTCCATGACAATAACTGCACCAGCTGGCTGAGTAATTTTAATTCCTGCTCATATTTCCAGCAGAACATAAAACACAAGCTCCGCTGAAGATACAAAGGATGAGTAAGCACATAACTCTACAGAATACAAAAAGGAGGAGAGGGGGAATACGTCATGTGGATGGCCTGTGGCTTGCTACTGAAACTGTGCCACTGGCAGGAAACTCTGTGCAGATTCATCGACATATGCTGCGGGAAACTGGGGTATTGCTTTGTGTGAGTGTGGTTGTGCTACGGGTTTGGAAAGGCACAGCCTGATTGAACAATGATAATAACAAAAAAAAGAGATCAAGGACACCTAAAAACAAGATGTCCTTGTCAAATTATTTTCAGCAGCTCAGCAGTACTATAATTCCACCACATGGTTTCATATAAAAATAGTCTATCTTGAATATGAGCCCAGTAGTAATGTGCTATCAGTCATGTTATCAATCAGAAAACAGGGGATTCAATGCCTTGTGTCTCAGGAATACATACTGAACCACAAATTCCTTACTGTGTGACCCTGCATGACAGTGTTGTATGAATGTGAGTGTTTTGAGTATTCATAGAAAAAGAAGTGTATTCTGTATCCACAAAACCGATCTAGGTGAAAAACAAAAACAAAAAATAAACAGCTTTCCAGTTGTTGACACTGTAATTTTAACTTGATCACATCTTATCCTCCAGCTCCAGGAAGTGACAATACTAGGCCTCAAATGCACTAGTTTCAGCCATCAGTTTGTGTGGACTATTCCATTTTGTTTGTGCTTTTGGTGCTTTTTTAATAGATTATCTGACTAATATTCCAGTTTGCCAAAGAAGAACTGTGAATAGTCAAAGGGTTCTAAGATAGAGCGATAAACACAGTTGTCCCTTGTGTGTATGGGCACATAACTGAGTGCATGTGTGTTTTATTAGGTTGCTACTGCAGCTCTCTCTGTCAGGCTGTCTTGGCCCTCTGTATTAAACTATAAAGGCACCACAGGGTGCTGACGGGGCTCAAACATTTAGCTGACTCAATGTTTCACAACCAGGCCTCCCTTTGCCAAGCGCCAGACAGATGTATCCTCTCCCCTGCCCGCTTTCTTATCACCTGACCAAAGCAAAACTGCTCTTGGACCCATAAAATCCAATCCACAATAACAGAGAGAGCAATGGCTGGAACATATTTTACGAGTGATATTTCTAGTCTTGAGCTATTCAAACAACAGACCAGGAAAAAAAAATAAAATAAAAAAAGCCCAAAGGTCTTAGTTTCTTTACAAACATTAGCTTAAGTCTATAATTAGCTCAAATAGCTTGATCTTGTAAAGGTTTTTACAGTAATGGTTCAATTATAGCAACATTAAAAGCCAGGATAACATAACCTATTAATAAAGATTCATTTATCAATTTTTTCAAATTTAAGCTTTAATTAGTGGTCGGACATCTTTGAACAACCTTGTAAGGATGGGGTCTAACAGACATGTTGATGGTTTGGATGAAGTAATTCTTGAAGTTCAGAGAGAAGCCCAGAGAGATCAATAGTTGTATGTCATGATACATCTATGTGAATGTTGTGACTATTTTTTTTTCTCTAGTGATGAAAATTTTATTGGTAGAGAAATGAATGAAGTCATTACTTAATTGGAGTCAAAGGAAATTATAATTCATTAATTCATTATAGCAAGGAGCCAAAAGTCTCTGATTTGTTGCCTTCTATTTCAGTCGAGCCACAGTATCCACTCAGTGGTCATACGATCAAGATCACATACGTTTTGATAACTCTGAAGGGGGAAGAGGGGTCTCAGCTTTCTGCCTTTCTCTATGTAAACGTGACAATACACTGCTGGAGCAAAATATTTATGGAAATATAGTATATACAATTTAATCATCTTGACAGTCGGTGTTTGGTATGATCACTTTTATTAGCTCCTTGGAAGCAAATTATAAAGAAATAACACGTGACTCAAGACTTCTGCACAGTTCTGTACCCATATGTGGGATATACTATCCAGACCAGAAAAGCACATAAGCATACATTGAAGAGAAATTAAGTCATTCCATTTAGAAAGCAGTATGACAATAATGTAATCAAAAGTAAAGGAATAGAGCAGTGAGTATGAATATTTGTGTACTGAAGAACAAAATGTGAAAAACATAATTAGAATCTATTCTTTCTAGTTTATTTTTTATACTGGCATCTGCATGGGCATTGCACAGTTGTAAAGCCCAGAGAGTCTATTGAGGTTAATGAGTGCCACAGCTCTGGGAGCAGAGCACTTGGCACATCTTGTTGTGTTGGCCTCAATGGTCCCGAGTCTTCCACCAGATGAAAGTGGAAGAGGTATTGCTCAGAATGAGAGGCAGAAATCTTGCTAGCTTGCTATATTACCCTGCTGTTTGAGTTTCTCTGAAGTGCTGGCAGAATAAAGCTCGCCTTTGTTGACCATGTCCTTAAGTTTGTCTCTTTTCTGTGAGATTCAGAATTCAGACTAGATGGTCAGATGAGGACTAACACATTTAATGATTTAATGATCACTTTGTGGAACATGATCATTGGGAGTTTTTTCTCAGCAGTTGTTGGCAAAGCATCCGTTGCCATGCTCTCTAAGTGGTGTAGAGATAAACTGGATATGTTAGTAGCCAGGAACTTGAGTAACTTACAGTGGAAACCACAGGGCCAATGTGGATAAGAGAAGAGGAGTTGTGTCTAGTTCATCACATTCTTTACTGTTTTCAGCAACAGGTGGCTTTGACTGCATCTGTACACCAGTTGTTAAACTTCCTCATAACAGACTCATTACTGTCAGTTATTAGACCAACCACAGTGGTGTCATCAGGATCTTCACAGTCGGCACTCTTGAGATGCAGTCATTAGTGTGGAGGCTGAGGAGAAGGGGTGAGAGAGCACATCCAAGTGACATTCTAGTACTGACAGTCCGGATGTCTGAGAAGTGTTTTCCTAGCCACACCTGCTGACGTCTGTTTGTCAGAAAGCCTGCAGATTGAATCTGGCACAGATAGCTGAGACAGTTGCACTTGCAGGACCCATGGACATGGTTAAAGGCTGAGCTGAACTCCACAAACAGTATGCTTGCTGAAGCTTTGAGCTGACTAGATGTTGTATTTTAAGGCACAGGTCAAAGTTCATAAGATAACTGACACACCTGCATTTACGGTTGTGACCCTTTATGGAAACAATTTTAACCCTGTGAAGTGCCCCTAACCAATAACTAATTTTTAGTTTTTGAACATTGTTCTTCAAAGTCTGGGCAATGACATGACAAAAAATAATCAGACATTCATCATGCTTTTCTCCAACACATAGGATGAGGGTTACCTATCAATATAATAACTATGAAGTATTATTTAATTAATTTGTAAGTTTCCCTTTATTACCATATTTTTCAGACCATAAGGCGCACGGGATTATAAGGCGCACTGTCGACAAACAGGTCTGTTTTCATACATAAGGCGCACGGGATTATAAGACGCATTAAACGAAAACAGTCAGATAAGTCAAACTTTACTCAACTCATTCTTCTTGCTTCCTGCACTTCCGTACCATTGATTCATTAATGTCGAATTCTCTGGCAGCTGCTCTATTCCCATTTTGTTGCAGTACATGTTGTTCCAGTGTTTTTCTAATTTTTGCTATGTAACTTTGCACTGTTCACTTTCTGCTGTAACAAAACACATTTCCCAGGTGTGGGACTAATAAAAGTTATCTTATCTTACATTAATGACTAACCTCGTATTGTGGATGGATTCTCTCAGATGTTCTCCCCTACTGAAGTTTGGTCCGTTTACAGCATCTTTCCATGCAATTGCATTTGTCAAATTCAGCGTTCATTCTCCAGCTTCACTTGTTTATGCTTTGTTATGCTAACATAGCTGTGTCGCTAGCGATCACTAGCACAGCATCATATACCAGCTAGTC
>VUQG01019623.1:47421-68678 GCA_015106755.1 Etia nguti | reverse complement strand
TCCTAGCACTGAACCCTGTGGAACTCCATAATTAACCTTAGTGTGTGAAGCAGATTCTCCATTTACGTGAACAAATTGGAGTCTGTTAGATAGATATGATACAAACCACTGCAGCCCAGTACCTGTAATACCTACAGTGGGCTCTAATCATTCTAATAGAGTATTATGGTCAACAGTATCGAACGCTGCACTGAGGTCTAGCAGGACAAGCACAGAGATGAGTCCACTGTCAGAGGCCATAAGAAGATCATTTTTCAACCTTCACTAAAGCTGTTTCTGTGCTGTGATGAGCTCTGAAACCTGACTGAAACTCTTTAAATAAGCCATTCCTCTGCAGATGATCTGTTAGCTGTTTGACAACTACTTTTTCTAGAATTTTTGATATGAAAGGAAAGTTGGAGATTGGCCTATAATTAGCTGCAACGGCTGGGTCATAGATGGCTTCATCAGAGTGAAAAAGTTATTTCAGAAGACTGAAAGTTTTTTTTTTTTTTTAATGAGTTTGTGACTGTAGGGGCAAAAATATGATAAAATGAACAAAAATGACTAAACCTCAGTTTTTAAACGCCAAAAAGGGAATAGCATAAGAAGCTCATAGACTAAGTGTTACAAATTAGATAAGACAATGTCAAACCTTCTACTATAAAGAAAAACAGATTGAAGGACACACGAGGGGACTTTGTAAAGGTCTGGTCTTGGAAAGTGAAGTTGCATCTCCCTTCTACAGGTGCTACCTTATCAATGCGTTCTTTGGTGAAGGAAGAGCCTGATTGGAGGACGGGGATCATGGCAGGCGACAGAGCAGGGATAGTGGGCGGTCCACTGAGGCTGCGCAGAGGAAGCCGTTTCACCTGGAGGAAGGAATGCCAATCAATTATGGAGAGGTGAGGAAAGTTTAGCACTAAATTAGACTTGGCGTATGGTTCTCCATTCAGCTATTCATTTTCTGTCGTTTATCAGGTTTGGATTGTTGCAGCAGGATTTTAAGCAGAGGTTTACAGACTAGGGATGTTCCTGGTGACTAAATGAGGAAAAAATATTAGACTACCCAACTAATTTGAAACTGATTAACACTTAGATGTCAATTTAATTTGTGCATTTAATGGACGCTGTCAAAAACTGTCTAAACAAAGACATTTGAAAACATTAATCACCAGGCCAGCCGAGAGAGTAATCTCTCTAGCGTGTCCGGGCCTCTCCCCAGTAGGACACCTCATCCAGGAGGCGACCACCTCAACAGGCTCCTTTGGTGCCAAGGGGTGAAAGCTTCACTCTGAGCCCCTCCCAAATGATTGAACTCCTCGCCCTGTCTATTATGGAGAGTCTACCGCAGGGTCCTGGGCCTTGAACCACCTCACCTGGCTCTTTTCGATGTGGAGGAGTGGTGGTTCTACTCTGAGCCCTTCAGAATGACCAAGCTTCTCACTCTATCACTAAAGGACAGGGTGAGGTCTACAGGAGTGTGTGGTTAATCCAGAGAAGAGCCCCGATACCCTTCAGAGGAAGTTCATTTCACTTGCATCCAGAATCTCACTCTTTTACTCCCTTCCCACAACTCCTTGCTATAGTTGAAAGCATGAATGTAACCACCAGTAAATTTACAACCTTCAGCCCTCTGTTCACCATTACAGAGCAATATAATCTCAGCATTACTGCAGACCATATGTCAGGCTTATAGTTTGTTTTACCACCATCTGCAGGTCCTCACCTCTGACAGATACCCTTTGTAATAAGGTCTTGACTGGTCTTGGCTGTAGGTCAACCAAAGAGCAAGTGACTTTGGCTTTTGAGGGAGGGGCACTGATGGGGAAGGGGTTGCTTTATTTAGGACACAAGATGTAATTTGAGCTTTGTTTAAAGAAAATGAAAAGTCACTGTTTTATCCTGGTTGTCTTGTTTTCATAGTTGTTAGAATCCAAAAACTTATCTGAAATTTAAATTCAGTTAGTCACGCACTGCTTCATAGGACCGAGGTTATTACAATTAACTAAAGCTAAATTCAAATCTAAAACCAGGTGGGACAAAACATTTAAATGAGCTAAAAATGGCCTTTTGAAAAAAAAAAAAAAAAAAACCAGCTGAAATGATTTTGTATATTTACAAAATTAAAATTTGCCACAACCCAGGGTTAGGGTTAGTACTGTGTCTGTGGGGAAATGGCTGTTCTGTTCTTCCGAAATATTTCCGCTGGCAGATGTCCTGTCTTCATAATAAGAAGTGCAGTGACCAAAACAAATAGGTTTTGTTAGTTTCACTAAGGTAAAACTACATAATTAGAGTAACTTTGGATGGATCCTAAATTGACACCATAAACATCTGCAGCCCCTTAAACAACAAATGGAAAATGTAACTGAACAACTAACTTATTGCTACAGCTCTAAAATCATCAGTTTATCCAGTAACTTTACTGGATTTTTAGACGTTCCTGTTCCCGTGGTCGCCTGTTGTACTTAGATAAAGTTTATATGCTGCTCTGAAGCATAAAAAGCTCATAGAAAGCAGCCGAGATCGGCAGAAAACTTCAGATGACTTGGAGCACATCTGTGCTCGAGTTCTTGGAACAGAAGCACAGCGTCGCTTAAGATAACGGTCAGCATTAAAAACCTTTCCGGTGTTTGTGTCCTTTATGGCTTCTTTGCCGCGGCTTCCTGCTCTCAGTGGCGAGCAGAGCCGGCTCAGTTTATGATGTCATTTTTCATTAGGGCTGCTGTGACCCTGCTTCCCTGGTACGTATTTGTCCCAGACAGTCTTCTCAGTAACCTAGACGGATGCTGAGAAAAAGGAGCACGGTGCCCGCTGTGTGCAATTGATTTCTCTATTAAATGGTTGCTGTAAGTATAGGGTGCAGTCTGGGCACTCAAAGTAATAAGAGCACGCAGACAACACTCACCAGCAGTACCCCGGGATTACGCAATTCTACTGCAGTGCTGATCCTTATGAGCTAGTTCAGATCCAAGGACGATACAGTAGAGGTGAAGATGATGTGTGTGAGGGAGGGAGGGAGGGAGGTGAGAGGACAGGAGAGTGGGAGAAATTGATCCCTGTGTTTTTTTTAATGTGAAATAATGATTCTTTTTCACTGTTAGAGAGACAGGAAAAGGCAAGATATGAGCAACGCAAATTTGCAGAGAAAAAGATAGAAATAACAGTTACTCTGATCCTCATTTAGAATAAAAAAGAAATAATCTTTTATTTAAAAAATAGTCGTATTTACAGGGTTAGAGTTTTGAGTATAGAAAGCTTGAATTGCAGAAATGAATCCGCTTAATGGGTTCGTTAATCTGTCTCTTCACGGTGTGAACCCTCCCCGCTGCTCTCTCGCTGTGTAAACATTGTCCTTAACTCTCCTGCCGCTCAATACAAAAGCCTGAAAAGTTGATGAGGTGTAAAATTAGGGCGTAACTAGCTCGGCTCAGACCGGCGCCGTGTGTCGGCTAATAAATGCCCGTGACGCCTGCGTGATTGAGCTCTTTGCCAACAGAGCAGCTCTTCATGTCTTCCAGCTTCTTCATGGAGAACCAGTATCCAGATGAGGCGAAGCGGGAGGAGATCGCCAACGCCTGCAACTCCGTCATCCAGAAACCAGGTAGTAAGAGGGGTTCCACAGTAAAGCACACTTTTCTGAGTTCTGAAAATACATCTTGCTGAATTGATGTCAGCTGACAGGTGATTAGTCGCTGCTGTTCATCATCTATTATTAGTCTTTTGTTTTAAACTGACTGTCAGAACCTTCCGGAGATGTTTTTCCTCATCGCAGAACAGCTTCACCATTCCTGAATTCTGAAGCTGCATCCACACTGGAAGCAAATTGCTCGCTGTGCATCGCTTCGAAGCTGATGGTCATATGTCAACAAACGGTTCAATTCGCTCTCATCAGTCGCTAAAGGTCGCTCATCTGGAAGTTTGTTGCTCTGTAACTCGACTTTCCAGTGCTGGTCGCTTGTTTTGCTTCAGTCAGTCTGCAGCATCTTTGAAATCCACAAACACCGTAGACTCATTCTTTGAAACTTTCAGTTCCAGTTTAGCTCTAGCTATACAGTTAGCCCCATTCTGTCTTATTTTTGAGGTTCCGTACCTGCAGATTCACAGGCTGCTGTTGTGGCGGTCCTCCACGTCACTCAGCTGCCTTTCCAAGTGAGTCTCTCCTACTTCAGACAGACTCCAACTCCACACTGTTATTCTGCTCTAAATATCCACTGATGGATCCACTGCAGAGCCACTTGAATCACTGCCAGCAGTAGGGTGGCAACTGTTGGATGCTTCAGTCCACGATGCCAGTGTTGGAGTAGGTAAGTTGGAAACGAGACCTCCTGTAGTGGCAGCTGAAGGACATTTTGGACTGTCACGTTAACAACATAGCCAGCCTGCAGGCAGAGAAACAGGATGTGTAAGCAGCGCCTGGAATTTCAAAATAAAGTCCTTAGGCTTTGCACATTTAACTGTTTTGTATGCTTGGTTTGTTTCAACCTTCAGGCTGTAAACTGTCTGAGTTTGAGCGTGTGACGGCGCTGAAGGTTTACAACTGGTTCGCCAATCGTCGGAAGGAGATGAAGAGGAGAGCGAATATAGGTGAGGAAGATGGAAACGTAGAAATGACAAATTGAGGCTTTTGGAAATGTTAGCCTCTGCGAATGTTCAATAATTTATGTGCACATTTTCTACACATTATATTTATCTCACTTCTGCTTCCTCGTCTGACCCAACCAGAAGCTGCCATTTTGGAAAGCCATGGGATCGAGGTACCAAGTCCAAGCTGCCACTCGAATGGGGAGGAAGGAGAGATGCAGGAGTTCACGGATCAGGTGAATCATCGATTCTCAGAGCAAGTAAGTAAACACGGGCTTAACTACATGACCATATTCTACCCAGGGAGAGGCCAGAACAAATAACTAGCAGGAACACCTATAGGCTGGGTCAAAAAGCTCGCTTTGATGCTCCATGTCACACTGTACACTGCTCAGAAAATTAAAGGAACACTTTGAAAATGCATCAGATCTGTAATCATGCTGGATATGTATGCTATATAGAGGATATATTGACTGGGTATGAAAGGATGCCACATATTTGATGTGTGATTTGATGTGTTTTCAAAGTGTTCATTTAATTTTTATTTTTTTATTTTTTTTTTGGAGCAGCGATTTTACATCTTATTCACTAAAAGCACCCAGTAGTGAATGTCATTGTGAACAATATACACAAAGCTGAATTGTGAAAGCAGTATTGAGACCACAAAAATCCTAGTGATGCCATACCCACTTACACTTCAAGCTAAGAAAACTGCATTTTTCACACATGTTTCGAACGCCTCCAGTGTGAACAAAGACGGAGCTGCTGCTGCTCTGCTAACACGCTGCGCCTTCTGTGCAGACAGGGTGTAGCAGCCAGAGTTTACTAAACTGTACAAATCGTAGAAAGTCACTGGGGCCAAAGCAGAAGTTGGGGCCAGCTGTTAGCTGGTCACAGCAGGCAAGGCATAAACACAGTGTGCAGCACTTCCACAGCCGCTTCACTGCCCTTAACAAGCTGCCCAAGCCAAAACTACTGCCTTAAGACTGACAAGAGGGCCTGAGCCACTATATGGGAGAAAAGGGGCCCACTTTATAGAGTGATATCTAATAAAAGTGACACTAAAATCCCAACTGTTTTGCATCCACAGGATGACACGTCTTCCCAGAGGATTGTCGACCAACAGGATCCCGCCTCGCTCGCTTCTACGGAGGTGGCAGCCTTGCCGAGCCCCCGCCCTCAGGTTCTGGAACAGAAAGAAGAGGATTCAAAAAGGGGGAGCGTGGATGAAGAGTGACTGAAGTCGGGCACGTCTGTGTTCGAATTTTAATCGGATGAAATAGGAAAACATTAAGTTACTCCTGCTCCACCAATGCAGGGCCTTTACGGGCCTGAGTCACCCAAATATGAAAGGGAGGAGGGTGCAGAAGCTCGCTGAGGGGCCTCAGATGGTAAGGAGGCCACTGTATTTATCAACAGTAATCCTGCTTATATTAACGGCAATATACAGTATATATAAATATATATATCAATATATATAGTGCATTCCAGGATGGTATTAAAAAGCCTAAATTCCTTAGAGGGAGAATCATGTAAGTGATACCTCGCCTATTTTAAGCTAAGCGTTTTCTGTTTTTGTGCTCCATGCCTTCTTTGAGCTTTGTTTTTTAAAGGGTGGCTGTTTGATGGACTGTGGTGACGGGAATGTGCTGAGCCTGCGGGTCGGGTGTGTTGGGGTGGTGGGGATAAAGCGCGACATCAAGGATCTAGCGTGCGGCGAAACAAACGCCCTCTGTTTTCTTGAATGTCTTGACCTCCTCCCCTCCCCCCCATCTAGTCCGTAAGACTGCAACCTCAATCAATCAATCGATTGATTTAATCAGTCGATCAATCAAGGAGTGCCGTTGCCATCAAAAGCCCTGAGGGACAACCGGAATCTCAGGTAATCCCAAAAATCGTGGATAAAGGCGGTGAAGAGTTGCACCAGGTTTCTTTCGTGTCTTAACGTGTGCTTCGTTTTCTTCGTCTTAACTGTTTAACCAAAACAGGAAGTGTTATTTATACCTTTTGATATTAGCCAGACATGCCTAGGACTAAATATCACACTCTCTGTCTTCTTTCTTATATTTAATGCTGCTGTCTCCAACCTCAGCCAATGAAGCTAGACTAGAAACATAAAGTCTACTCAGTTTTTTTTTTTCTTGTTTCTTTTTTATCGTTTGAAAGAACGCTAAAACAAATGTGATCAAACATCATTGTGCGACAACGTAAATGCTACAAGTTACCTTCACTTTCTATTGGGATAAGCTAAAGCTCGAGCTTGTAAATTTCTCAGACTGCAAAGCTGCACTTCGGAGTGAATCTTACTGGAATTGTGTTCGGGGAACTCTCCGACATGTACATAACCCAGAAAAAAAATCCCACACCTATGGGTGCTTTCCTTTCAGTCCATTAGCAGTATATAGAAACTTCTTTGTCAGACTTGAAATATGAATAGCTAAACTTTGCATTGCATAGTCCCTTATATTCACTGGCCTAAGGCCTTGGAAGTTACCTCCTCGATGTTCATATAATGAACAAAAACTCATGTTCTCAAATTGCGGGTGGGGGCGGCTACCATGTTACCTCCTAATGCCAAAGCTATGCCACGGTAGAGAAACCAGGAAGTGATGGTCACAACACTATAGCTATACAATAGATAGGTTTATTTGCTCAGTACAACACTAGCCAACTCAAGCTTACCTCAGAGTTACTGTGTGACAGGAGTGCACGACGGGTTTAGTGTCACGAAGCTTTGACAGCAGCCCTCATTGTGACTGTTTATGATATGGACAGTGTCATGTAGCATTTATGGCGCTGGGGTTTGCCCTGTGTTGATAATGTATACTCACCTCAGACAGTTCCCTCGTCCAGCTTTGGACAGGAAAGCTGCACGCCATTATGATTATAATGCTCCTCTCTCTCTTTCTCTGCTTTTATCTGACAAGGGAAACCAGTAACGATAATAAAATTGTACACAACCAGTGGAATATGTCTTCATTTATTTCAAAGGATGTAATAAGGAATAGTTAGGGTTTTCCTTATTTCTTTTTTATATTTATACTGTTATATTAACAGCCAATGTTTCAAATGATGAGGTCAGTGTAGGCGTGAGTATGGCGTGAGGCAAAAGCTCCGGCTTCAGACTCCTCTAAACGTGTGGTTTAAGATAGTTGCTTCTACTGTGGGCTTGGTATGATGAGGACCTTAATATGGTCATTTTCGGTGCACAGTTCTGCTCATAAGCACACAAGCACCTCCGAACTGCTGTAAAACTTGTTCCTGAGAGGGAGCCAGTCGGAAGGAAGCTGGCCTAAAAGGGAAAGCAGCTAAAATGTCTGCTTTCAGACAGGCAGAGCTAAGGCGATATAAGATCAGTAGAGATTATTTTGAACTAGGAATCATACAAAGCTGTTTTAGTAGAGCTCAAAACAGTAGGTCAGTAGGTCGCCTATTATACTGATTTTTAGTTATGTGTAGTTGTCTGGTAGGGCTTACCAAAATTCTGTCATCATGATGAGATACAAAGAAACCGTTCAAGGATGTAACTTCCTCGAAAGCAAATGATGTTCATGAGCTGATGGAACAAGAAATATTTTTTGTGTGACATCATCAAGAGTGAATATCCCCAATACGATCTTGTTCCTGCACATGAAGAAGGGAGCACAGAAGCCCCACCCACCTGCTGTTCAGGCTTTGTGTTCAAAAGGGGCAGCCAATCAGAAGAAAGTCGGCTAAACAGGAAAAAGTAGGGGGTAAAACAGCTTGTTTCAGTCAGAGAATAAACTGAGGAGCTCATCCACGGCCCAGTGCAGTGGGTTGGGTTTGATTCTGGGAGGAGAGACGAGTCAAAAATCCTGAGCTACCCACTGTGGTGGCCCCTAATGAACAAGGGAGCAGCTAAAAGCAGCTTTATTTAAGATCCAACCCAAAATAAATGGGGGTCATTGTGAATCATACAAAGCTATTCCAGCAGAGTCCCAAGAACAAAAATCCAAACTAAATGAGCGTTAAGGCCCTCTTTAAGGTTTTGTTTTTGGAATGGGAACATTCACTGAGGGATAAGAAGGTGAAAATAGGTTTCACTTTTACATCACACACCAATTAGAACAGAACTATTTATATATTAATTTAAGAAAGAAATTGTATAGTTAGTAGTTCTAACTTAATGTTAGTTATAATTCAATGTTAGATTAAGTGAATGGTTTCTAATGAGTGCACCACAGATCTCAGGAGAAGTGGCAGCACTGTGATTTTTATCTGCCAGAGCAGAAAGTCAGGGTCACAGATGATGTTGGCAGATAACAGATCTAGTGGAACAACACGGTGAGCAAATCTTCCAAGTATTAGCTGCTAATAAGTCACCAAACCTTCCTACCCAACATGACTGAAAATGTTCAACTTGAAGCATCAGTGGCTTACAGGACTGTCGCAGCATGTCCTGGTTTTTCTTTTATTTATTTTTTTTATTTTTTAAATATGCACCTTTTTAAAAATACATTTGACTGCAAGATCAAAGTTGAGTTCTTTCACACGTTGAGCCAGTGTCCAAATTTCATCCATTTCTATAAAGTGGCAGTGGTGCTTCATTTCTCACCACAGGATGGCAATATTATCACTCATCTGTACATAAAAGACACTTGGGTGAAAAAAGGGGATCAAGCCTGAAAAATGTGTAAAGGCATTGTGAAGCCTATCAGCTGAGATGGTACCTGTTATTATGAACTGAGGCCTATATTGCTGTGATAAGCAGTCTACTGGTGTGAGCTGAATGTTGAAGGGGACCTTTATAGTGGTGGATACTCGTATTAAGCATGGCTGAGATTTTATACAACACCAAATATAAGAAGTAAATGCTCCTCTCAGGCAAAGAAGTCTGGCTGTGCAGAGGCCCCCACCCTCCTGGTGTTCAGAGATTTTGTTCCACAGGGGCAGCCAATCAGAAGAAAGCTGATCTAGATGACAGTTGTTTGAGACAGTGACAGAGGGAGTGCACCAAGGCCAAGTATAAGGTAAGCTAAATATGAACTGTGATTTCCAGTAGAGTCTAAGAATAAATATGAATGGGAACGAGCGTAATAGAAAGATAAAGAGCTGAGGGAAGAGTAATTAAACCATCTAAGTACAAACAGGAGCCAGTGGGTAATTATTTGGTAGCTAATTCAGCAAATACAGAAGCGGATATATTTGGAATTGCCTATGTGACACCTTCATTAAATCATTCTGCACCAGCTGAGATCCTTATGGTTGGGTATCAAACGTGTCCCACATTTTGATTGGCTCTAGTTTACTGGATGTGTGTCATTTTCACAAGAAACATGACTCGGAACGAAATGCACGGATTCCTATTGAGACCCATCGACGATTACCAGGCAGAGCAGCGGCTGAAAAACACAGTTTTAACAGTTATGCCAAAAGAAATAATGAATACATATATACGATAGCTATTGCATGAGAAAATCAATAATTTCTGTTTATATAAGAAATAGGGGAAACTTTAACCTGTATAGTCTCTGTCTGCCTCCCCAAGCCTGGTTCTGCTGGAGGTTTCATCTTGTTAAAAGGGAGTTTTTCCTTCCCACTGTCGCCAAGTGCTTGCTGATAGGGGGTCATCTGATTGTTGGGGTTTTTTCTGTATCATTATAGGGTGTTTACATTACAATATAAAATGCATTGAGATGACTGTGATTTCATTCTATATAAATAAAGTTGAACTGATTTTGTGAGATATTAATAAACTTTTAGCAATGCACTGCAATTCTTTACTTTGAGTTGCACAACTGCACAAGGTTAAAGAGAAAAATGCTATTTAGAAAGACATTACTACTCTGTTGACCATGAACATATTGACAAGCAACATGATAAAAGTAATGATCCTAATCCTTCAGAAATCTAATTGTTTCAGAAAGTGCTGGAAGTTTTACAGTTTTACTGTTCTGTGCTATTGTCGTGGGTCCTTGTTTGTTTGCAGGGTTAAACAGCTTTGAAACTTATTTCTCTCTATGTTAGGCAACATCTGTGAAGAGTTACTTTAAATGTTGTTCCTTCCTTAAACCACACGAGGGAGACATTGTCTGCTGCTGATTGTTAGGCACCGTCGTCAGCAGACTGTTCCTACTGTACCTTAAGGCAGCAGTGGTTATGTTGAACTGTTGGATCTTCTTTTGAAAAGGGAAAAAAAATCTTACCCTGCATGTTAAAAATGACTTGAAAGAGAAAGTGCTTTTTACTAAGACTTCTTCACATTTCTTTTCGCCTGCTCATGCTGGTATAAGACAATATGATGAGTGTCAGCAAGTGTCAGAAATCACACTGACATATTTGCAAGTCAAATCAGCCCGGCACCCTTTGTTTTTTTTCTGTTGGCGGGCATTTTCTGAATAATCGTGTTGCAGTAAAAACCCCAACCATCTGGTACATTTAGCAGCCCGCCTGAAGCATACTCCCTATCCTACAGACCGAATGCATCTCACTGTGCATGTGTTCAGTTAATTCACGCTGTGAAAATGTGTCAGTTTAAAGTAATTTTGTGATGCATAGCTTCAGCTACTTTATTTTATTTATTTATTGTGATGTTATGATCATCCAGTCTAGATATGACCATCAATATGAAAACCTCTGATTCAAGAAGATATGAGTCAAGATAACACACATTGAGATGAAGCAAACTGTAGTAATTTGTTTTACTGAAATATCCAATCTTTTGCTTTTGAATCAAATCTTAACTTTTGAAATAAGCTAACAGGTAAATGAAAAGATCCACGCCACTCATTTCTGTGCTCGCCAAGCTTAATTAAAAGTCTGATAACAGGTTGACAGGCTTGCACAGAACTGAAAGACTAAACACGTGCCATTTAATAATTTTATATTGCCTGCGTTATGTGGGCTGAGTGTCGTCTTCACCTATCTCGTTTCTATTTTAAGTGGTCAAGCACTGCTTTCCTTGCTTGTCTTGATTGCCCTTGAGTTTAGGGAGGGTTTAACTGAATACTGCTTTAAGTTGCACTGTGTTATTAGGGACTAATACCAAACTTACCCATGGTATTGTGTCTGGATGTCTTACCTGGATGATGAGATGCAAAGATAAAGTGGACATGTTTTCCCATAGATAGATCGATATGACGGTGAATGCTAATAATAAACCTGGACCAAAATTTCAAAAATGAGTGTGACTAATTCCTGTAAATGCTAAATGCTCAGTTTTCAGCTGTTTTCCCTGACTCTTGGCTGTGTATGATTTCAGTAATGATTTCATGTTTATTTCAAGCAGAAGCGTTTGCCCTTTTCATTCAGTTTTGTCCTTAATCTGTGTATATTGCAGAGATGCAAACAGTCTTGGTAAAACTGCATTTGATGCCCTGAGAAGGAGAGCAGGTTAGTAAATGTTAGGTAGCCAAGCTAACTAGTGCACCTTCTGACTAGCAGTCCTTTTCAGTTTTAATAATTACCCATTTTCTAATGCATTCTTACTTTCTCTGTAGCCACTAATTCAGTTTTTACTCTACTGATAGCTGCCATTCATTGTGATGCATAAACATGGGCGTCATAATAAAATCTCACTGAATTTGAGTTTGGGTTGTCACAGTTACCAAATATTAATTTGTACTTAGTTAAATAAAAACATCCCTTTTCAAAGTGCTTATTCTGCTTCGATTTGTAAAATGTAAAACCGTTTTAAATGTTTTGAAAGCTCGGTTTAAGGCCATTAGTATCAGCAAGTTGCTCCTCAAGTTTTTCAGTCATGTGACCACGGACCACTTACGTTAACTTGTCTGCCATTTTGATCATGCAAGCTCGAATGAATAAGGCCTCGTTCACACAGGCCTAGAAACTGGTTGGCAACCATCTGGCAACTACTGGTCATCGGGGAAAAATGTTCCCAGACTGGTTTGCAAGTGGTTGCTGGAGGTTTCTGGCTGTCAGTGTAAAATTAATTGTTAAAGCCTGATTGACACAGGCCCAGAGAGGAGATCACTGACTGCTGAGACCATTGACCTTCAAGATTAACTTTGCATGTTTTGAAATGAGACACAATTTTTACTTTGAACTGAAAACATTCTCTGTTTTGTGTTTGAAATGCACTTGTCAAGTTTTGCTATTACTCAGCTTGTAGTAGTATCCTATGTGTGCAAACTACGGGTGACTTTGACAATCTTACCTCCAACGAAATGTTCATTGCATAATCTACTGTAAACTTTAGGCTCCCACTGTTTGCGATTCACCACTGCAATCCAATTTGGGAGGAAAGCGATAAAAACAAAAGTTCTCCTTCTGTGCTTTATGATTGCTAAAGCCAACAGGGCAGCAGAAAATAGTTTTAATTCATACATAAACAACATGTGAGTAGTGTCAAAGGTCATGTCAGTAGGTTGCATCACATCCAATATAATGGACAACTCTCAAGCAATGTGCTTGCGGCATGACACAAGAAACATGAATTGGCAAATCCACAGTCACTTTCATCTTTGTGTCTTTCATCTTTATTTCATACATAAAATATTTATGATAATTTTAATACTGCATTTGGTAGATCTGTCATTGAGATATCCAAAAGGAACACAAGACTGGGACTTTCAGCAAAACAAAAGCCTTCTTCAGAATGGCAGCACCAGAAACCCATTTTGTGAGTGGGAAAAAATGGTAACAAGCCTTTTTCCAAGGACTAGAAAATGATGTATATTTAACTAATGTGTATTTATTCTTTATTTCATCTTTGTTTGTTAATATACCCACCAGTAAGAGTGAAACTCAAAAGAAGAATGGCAGCCTTGTGGAGATGTTAAATAAAGCGAATGCTCAGAAACAGCAGTCTCTCCCATCCTTCTCTCCGACATGATCTGAATGTAGAACGACCTCACAGATATACGAGATTGGATCAATCATCTCATATTGATGCTGCTCTATATGTTGGAGCCTTCTTCTTTTTTAATGACTCAAGGTCTTCCTCTTTCCAGTTCCCAGGGAAACCAGGCAATCATAGCCAAAGACCTGGAGAAAGAGACTTAATTACTGTGAGTCGGTATTAGGTGGCACCTCTGTGTTAATACACGCACAAACAACAAAATGGCTTTTGAAAGCTATACACTGAAGTACATCCAAGTCCAAATCCAAAACCTTTCAGGTATAAATACCCACCTACAGACACTTTGTTAAGCAGCGTGCGTCCAATTCAGTCACACAAACGCACACACTGTGGGGTGGTTTTGGCAGCGTCAGGTTTTGAGACCGGCGTGCCCGTTCTATCATTCATTCCCTCAGAAGTGTTTTTCATCCTCTTTTACCCCTGTGGAAAAACAGAATTCATGACCTGCCACCTTTTTTTGCTGACTGCACAGGCCATCCGCTGCCTCGGTAAACGATTTTCCCGGCTTTTTTCAGCCGCCTCACAAAACACTTGATGACACAAGTGGCATGAAAAGTATGCAATTCAATTTGTCAGTGGTTATTACTTCGCAGCGTGGACAGTTACAGTTATGTGTTGATTACAGGCAGATTTTCTTCCTCCTGTCGAGCTGACTGTCACTTCAGGCAGTTGGGAAAAGCAAAAGTGTTTATTTCTTCCCTTTGGCAATCTATTAAATGCCCCCCCCCCCGTCTGATTAAATATCATCTAATGGTGTGGCTCACCTATTTGTGAGGTGTCCCTTTGTGTGGCTGGAGAAACAAGGAAGTGAGAAATGAAGTGGGGGAGTGGGGTGTTACACCGATGGAGGATAAAGAAGCAGAGGGAGAGGTTTCCTTCAGACTGGCAGCAGATTGGAGAATTTGTGTGATCGTAAGAGGAAATACCATCTACTCCTGTGCTTTGATTTGATTTGATTTCCACGGCAGTGTTTATGCGCACACTTTAGGTGTCTGTGTGTTTAAATAAAGCACTGGCTATAGCCAAACAGGGGTATTTGCCCTTGAAAGAATAACACTGGAAGATATGAGTACAAACCTTTTTTTTTTAACCATGTCCTATTTTGCAGGACAAAAAAGTGGAAACTACACACACACACACTTAGAAAAATCACAGTGACACACTGTGCCCTGAATCTGTCAGGACCTTAGTCCCCCCCCCTCCTCCAGTTAGATAAGAATTTACACAAAGGACCTGTCGCAGTCTCACCATGCTTTTTTTCCCCTCCCCTACTTCCCATAATTCAGAGCATCTCTCAGCAGCACGGAGCAACTTCTCAAATGAACACGAGCAGGTTCAAATAAAATGAGCAAAACCCGCCTCTCCTCGGAGGCTTCTCCTCTGAGCTCGATATGAGTTTTCCTTTTTTATTCTCTCTCTCCTTCCCTCCACCCCGTCTTCCTCTCCGGCCCCTGTAACTTTTTCTCTTTACTTTGCTCCTTCCATCATCATCCCTCTCAGTGGGGTTGCAGGCTGCAAAGAAAAAAGAAAGAAAGAAAGAAAAAACGGGCCTTCATGTTAAAAGAAATCCAACCTTTAGTTACCGAAACATCAAACCTACTGCTGTCAAATGTTCAAGTAAGACACAAACGACAGCTTCATTTTATCCGGGGGAAGCATGTGTGCGCTTTGTCTCACACACTGTTGCACACATTCGCAGTGGGATCTACCCCCTACAGCCTCAGGTGTCTGCTGCTGGTCAATGAATAGATCGCCTGCAGGGTGCGCCTTCCTCCAAAGCATTAAAACATGTTCTACCCTTGAATTCTTTCAGTCCAAAGAGTTGGTCCACAAGACAGACTATCCTTGGCAGATAAAAATATTTTTAGGTGTCAACCCAGGTCATGAGTAATGGGTCTGATTTCTTGGGTTGTTGCTAGGTTACTGATGTTTCCAGCAAAGTGGAAATCTCCAAAGCAGGAAAATACACAGAACACAGAAGTGGAACAAACTGCAGTTCCTGGAGTGGCCATTTGAGGTTGACTCAAGAAGCGAGTCAATCCCAATAGATTCTCATGTTAAAATGGCCAACTTAACGGTATTAAAAAGCATGTGTACAACCTGGTAAGAACTGGTGTTTTGGTCTCTATGGTGAATTTTCATATCACCAATTTGGATTTTACTGAGGCTTAAAGTTAGGGGGTCCTGCCACGTTTATTTAAAGAACACAGGCTGCTTGGCCTCATTTTTGCTAATGTAAGTTACTGAACATAACATCTTGACTGTGCTTGTGATGTTGGTTTCTTTTTGACCATTTTTAATTGAATTATCTGAGAAATAACAAGGGCTGCTGTGTGCCGCACACTCTTCAAGAATTTTTTTGCATCTCTGTGTTGCACTAATACAGATTAGCTATACAGCTTGCTAACCAAGCTTCAAAATGAGTCTAGAAGCCAACAGTTGACACCACTGTGGTTGTATCCTTTTCTACACCAATCGGGCATAACATTATGACCACTTGCCTAACATTATGTTGGCCCCCCCTTACCCGCTGAAGCATGGACTCCACTAGACCCCTGAAGGTGTGCTGTGGTATCTGCACCAAGATGTTAGCAACAGATCCAATAAGTCCTGCAAGTTGTGAGGTGGGGCCTCCTTTGATTGGCCTTGTTTGTCCAGCACATCCCACAGATGCTCCATTGGATTGAGATCTGGGGAGTTTGGAGGCCAAGTCAATGCCTCAAATTCGTTGATGTGCTCCTCAAACCATTCCTGAATGATCTTTCTTTGTCGCAGGAAACATTATTCTCCTGAAAGAGGCTACAGCCAGAAGGGAGTACTGTTTCCATGAAAGGGTGTACATGGTGTGCAACAATGCTTAGGTAGGTGGTACGTGTCAAAGTAAGATCCACATGGATAGCAGGATCCAAAGTTTCCCAGCAGAACATTGCACAAAGCATCATACTGCCTCTGCCGGCTTACTTTCTTCCCATAGTGCATCCTAATGCCAGGTGTTCCCCAGGTAAATGATACATGCACATTGGCCATCTACTTGATGTAAAAAAAAATGTGATCCATCAGACCAGGTCACCTTCATCCATTGCTCTGAGGTCCAGTTGAGATGCTCATTGTTGGTGCTCTGACGGTGGGCAGGGGTCAATATGGGCACTCCAACTGCTCTGCGGCTATGCAGCCCCAAACACAACAAACTGTAATTTAACGTGTATTCTGACACATTTCTGTCAGAACCAGTATTAAATTTTCGGCTACAGTATCTCCTCTGTTGGATGCAACCACACGGCCATCTAGCCATCACTGTTTGGCTGTTCTCAAACTCACTCAAATCTTTATGGTTGCCCATTTTTCTGCTTCAAACACATCAAATTGTTCAGGTCCCCTGATGAAGAGATAATCGGTGTTATTCATTTCACCTTAAGTGGTGCTGATGTTATACCTGGTATAGTGTGTGTTTTTCACGCAGACTGCAGACCTAAAGTCACGTGACATGCGACATCTTGTGAAGTCGTCTTTGAGAAGCAAAGGTTGATGTAATGTGACTTGTTAAAACCTTCCTAATGTATCTTCAGATTGCAAACAAAGTCACGAAGGGCTGCACGCAAAGTCAGTATACGCTGCATGGCTTGAAACCAGTTCTACTTTCTGAGCACAAGTCCACCTGAAACACAAAGGTCTGTTTGATTAAACAGGAAGCTAGAGTGCATCACAGTTTAGGTTTCTATGGGTTATGATTACATCGTACCCTCCAAAGCTGCAGTCATGAGGCAATAGGCAGGTTTTTTTGTTGTATTAACATTTCTCCCATATAAATGATGATTGCACAGTGTAGTAGTTATGGAATAATGACACCACTGCAAAGTGACTTTTATTTCCAGCCATTTCCATGTTCAGCAGTCCATGCAATCATTTAGAACTGTAAGTGTAACTAAAACCCAACCATCAAGGGCCATTTTCATAGCAGATCATATGAATCATGTTGGTGGTTTTGACAACAACACACAAACTGTGTGATTGGAGGACTTGACAAAGCCAGTCTACATAATCTCTAGATATATATTAATATTTTTTTAAACTCTGTATTATGCCGGCTTACCGGGCGGCACACCCTCACATGATCTCGTGTTCCAGCCACCCCGCTGTTTCATGAGGCTTTGGGCTTACTGGCAGAGGGACGCGGGAGATGAAGCACCTGAGTGTGCTGAGCTCCGGAGAGTGCTACTCTGCCCCGCGACAGATAAGCCTCCCGTCTCCACCAGCCTCCTTCGCCACGCGCTCATCCCTCAGCGAAGAAGATTGAAAAGGAAGATTTCCCGGAAAATTTCAAAGCAGCAAACAGGATCAACAGCTTAGACGGCTTTTCACTTCTCAGCAACTTCCTCGCTCCTGATGTTTATGCTTTTTTTTTTTTCTTCTTTTTTTTTTGAAGGAGGATGCATCTGTGTGTGTGTGGCTGTGTGTGCAAGTGTGTGGTAGAAAGGGTGGCTAGTGAGGGAATTTATTCCTCTGTGTATTGGTGTGTAAAAGATGCCAGAATGCTGTCTTTCACTTCACTGATGATGTGCGGCAGCCACATGAAGCGGGAAAATAAACCCCCCCTGCCCAGTCTCTCTAACAAACACACAAACACACACACTGTAACTCTTGCCCTTTTACCATCACACACTTTGTGACATCCATATAAATATACCCACTCACTACATTATTACTTTAAAAAAGGCCATTACATTAGGCTTCCCTCTTATGTCATTTTTATGGCTGCCGCTGTCGTCGTGTGAATGCAAATGAGACCGTGAGTATTCGACAGATGCTCAAACACAAGCAACCTGGAGAAGAAAGCTCACAGCTACCGGTGCCAAAGCGGTGCGCTGATTCCTCTTCCTGCCTCGATATTGTTTGCTGGAGTAAAACAGGCATGCGGTAGTCCTCGCTGTGAAGCATTGAAGTGGCTTCCCAGATGTTCTCTGTTTGCAGAGGACGAATTTCTAATGGTGGTAAATTCCACGTCACTGCCAGCAGCCGTAAACAGATCGATGGAAAAGAGAGGAGGGCTCAAGGGAACAGGATCAACTTGGCTGTTGACGGAGGACCACAGCAAGAGGGTCAAACAGCTAAAACAAGAAAAGGTCTGAGCAGCAAACAGTCCAGCGTGATCTTAAGTGAATCCCAGACCAAACACACTGCACTCTCAGAAAACAGAGTACCTTGGTGTACCTTCAGGGGTGTCTGAAACACCTTACTTAGGAGGCATTCTCATTAGATGCCTCAACCTCCTCAGCTGGCTTTGATGTGGAAGAGTAGTAGTTCAACTCTGTCACTCTTTAATGAACGAGATTGTCACCTTATCTCTAAGAGAAAGCCTGGACACCCCTGGAAGGAAACTAATTTCAGCCACTTGTATCCACAGTCTCATTCTTTTGGTCACTCCCCACACCTCATGGGCATGGGTCAGGGTAACAGTGTAAATTGGCAGCCTTGCTTTCACACTCAGCTCTGTCTTCACCGCAGCAGACCTGCGCAGCATCCTCATTAACATCTCTTCCTTCTTTCCAAGGAGGAAAACAGTTCAGCCACAATAATAAAGGAGCAGTTGTCCCAGCAGTCTGGGAAGTGCTAGAAGGCTGTTTCCAGACAATTTGAAATCCATCATTGTACAGAGAGGAAACATTTATTTACAAGTGAAACACACTCTGACACTTGTCAGTCTTCCTCAGGAGTGGACGTCCCAGGAAATTCACCCAAGATCAGACTATTACATTTTTGGGTAAGCTCAAATATTTTTTTAGCCATAGGACCTGAATTCCTTTAGAGTCAAACATGAGGTTGTCAGTCTGGCAGCTAAAGCTTGGCCTAAATTGGGTCATGCAACAGGACAATGATCCCAAACACAGCAGGCAGATAGATAGATAGATAGATAGATAGATAGATAGATAGATAGATAGATAGATAGATAGATAGATAGATAGATAGATAATCTGGTGGGCAAAAAGCAAAAGTTCTTTGCTGACAGGGTTGAATAGCCAGCAATCAAATGAGAGGATCCATCGTTTGATGTTTTTTTTCTAAGGACTATTGGACAAATTTGCTCTTTGATGACCAGCTGGGTTTCATCTCCATTTTCAGAAGTCTAAAGGACTTCTTTCCCGCTCCAAAAAAAGGCTTTATTGCCAAGAGGTAGATGAGAAGATTCAACAATCCTTTGAACGCACATCAGGCCATTCCCTGATGTGACACTAAAGGCTGTTTTTAATTTTTTGTTACATGTGAAGTTGTCCCAAGACCACCAAACAGGCTGGTGTTTAAAATTAGTGGAGCTCCCCTTTAATGAGTTACCGTATACGACCCTATAAAAGAAGCAGTGCAGTACCCAATCAGGGAGACAGAGAAAGAGAGAGTGTGTGTGTGTGTCTGTGTGTGTGTATGCAGACCTACTCATCTAAACTGAACAATCATGATCACAGGAAACCAAAAGCTAAAATGTAGAATATATAAAATAATATATATGAAATGGGATAAAACTATGCCAGCTATCTCAAGCTGCCGTCAGAGCGTGCCTCATTATGCATCGTCAGCGTGATAATATTTTGTAAAAGTTTTTTGGCAGGCTCTCATTTTCTCCACAGCTCTTCAAAGGCCTGTGCGAGGGCTACGACTTGGTTTTAAAAGTTAGTATTATAGTTATGTTAGGGTTTGGCACATTTTTTGGGTGGTGGGATAGGAAAGCTTGGGAAAGCATTAATGTCAATTCCTGCCCTCGCAACGATGGCTGAGCATTAGCCGTGGGTGTAGTCCTTCCACCTACACAGCCTGGAGCAGCTACAGTTCATTCTGGGGCAGACGCTGGTAACGGAGGAAAATTTTAAACCAAAATTATGAAATCCAAATGAACTCAAACGCTGGTCCTCGGCAGTATATTAGAAAAAGACCAGAAGAAAAGTCAGAGAGAAAATTCTGGAATTACTAGTAAGATGCTGGATGTTGTTGGGCAGTCTGAAACACCATTTTTTATAAAAAAAACAAACAAACCTAAAGTTCTGACTGCTATATAAATCAAACGCTTGCTATCATGACAGAGCTGCCAATTTCTATAAGGATTCTGAGGAGAAAGACTGCGGCTGGGAAACAAAATCCTGCTGCTTGTTCTGCTTGTTATTTGGGCTGTGGGCAGCTCCAGCTGACCTGTGCTGACCTCTGGCTGTATGTGCTGAACACACTGAGCCGATGCGCCTCTTTTCAGGCTCTGCTTTCGGCTTTCTCCTCCTCCTCCAAAGCTCGCTGAGAGAGTGCACCTATGCCCCAGCACGCCCAGAGCGACACATACATCCATGTTAAAATTCAGAGAAGTTAACACGTTAATGCTTAGTCTGTGTGTGTGTGTGTGTATGAGAGAGAGAAAAAAGATATGGGGTTTGATGTTTAGTCAAGCGAACCCCCTTCATTGTGAGATGTGCGGACAGGTTGAAGACTCGACATGCTGTGTGCCGTCTGTTGAGCGTGCAAATGTGGAGAACCGGCCTTCTGACAGAGAGATAATTAGAAACGTAAGCATCGGGCCGTGATTTCGTTCAGTCTCCGGGAGGATTTGCAGCCATTTCCTCGCTCCCTACCTTTGTCTGATCACCACTCCCTCTCCCCTTCGTGTCCTCTGGCACCCTGCTTGACCTTGTATTATTCTAATTATTCTCATTACAGTGTGGCTTTCGAGACCTCCTGCAGCAGGTTCTGTGCTAACAGCGGAGTCTCGGCCGACCTTGGAAACAGCGGGAGGATGATGGCTCATTTAAACGCGGCCATCCTCGATTTGTGTGCACGTGTGGGAGGACGAGGGGAGGGGGGGGGGGGGGGGGCGTCAGCC
>VUQG01019623.1:28969-39228 GCA_015106755.1 Etia nguti | reverse complement strand
ACGTAATTCCGCACTTAAACTTGCTATTTTTAGTGCACTTGTGTGTTTATGTTATCTAGTACTGCGTGATATAATGGTCAAAAAGTTCATTAAGGGACCTTGTCTACTTCTCAATCAGGAAGGGGAGGGACCACAGTACACTTTTCACCTAGTAGAATCAGGATGTGTCATCAGCATCGACCATGAATCTAATGCTAGCTAACATCACAGATAAAAACACACTGTGTGTCTTGTAGTGGTGTTTGGTGTTTATACATGTTCAATTTTCATCTTCGTAGTAGAAAGAAGCTTACATTATCCTGTACGGTCAGAGGCACGTGGAGTTGCAAATGTTCCCAAAAATCAAGTTTGTAGCTCAACAGCTGCGCTTCCCACAAGTGTGCAGCTTGCTGTGTTTGATTTGAAACGATACTATCCAATACTAATCCAAATAATGTACTACACGAGTAAGTAGTATACACAGTGTACTACATGAAATGTGCTAACTTAAACATCGAAATTGAGACATGCTGTTCACTGCTCTGTGAGTTCAGTTCAGGACAGGGCTGTTAGCTAAGAAGCTAAAGTAACGTTCCTTAACACCTAACTTGTCAGAACTTTTGCAGGTCAAGTAAGTTGTTCCACAACACACTTGCTTATCCATATTTTTATGGACCTTGCTTTGTGCACTGGTTCACAGTCACGTTGGATCAGGAAAGGGCCATTCCCAAACTGTTCCCACAAAGTGAAATATTCCAAAATGTCTTGGTATGCTTAAACATTAAAAGTTCAGACTCCTTCTTTCATAAATGTTAGTGGAAGCAGTCTGCATGTCTTTATACACCTGTGGACATGGAAGAACACCTGAATTCAATGATTTGGATGGATGACTGAATACTTTTAGCAATATAAACAGAATGCAGTGATTTGCCAATCTCACAAATCCATATTTTATTCATAGTAGAGCAGAGGAAGCATATCATATATTTCAACTGAGACATTTTACTCTTTTATGAAAAATACTGTCTCATTTTGAATTTGATGGCAGCAACACAACTCAAAAAAGTAGGTATGTGGCCCTATTTGCCTCTGTGTAGCATCCCCTCTTTTTTCAACAACAGTTCATAAACATCTGGGAACTGAGGAGACCAGTTACTGGACTTTTGGAAGAGGAAAATGGTCCCATTTTTGTCTAGAGTTCTATATCAGGACCTATGACAGGATCCAAATTACTTGGACATAAGTACTTCTTTATTTACACCAAAATGAGCTAATACACTTTGTAATAGTCGGGAAAATGATATATCTGAAATAACACAGCAAGAGTGTCACATTACTTATTTACTGAAGCAAAAGATGTTGCAGAGAAAATTAAAGTTTTTGACTGCTGAGTCTTTGGCATTTTCCCCTGTTTTTTGCAGTACCAGCAGAATATGTAAGTACCCTCACTAATGGCTTTTCCTAGGACTCCTGTCTCCAAGTAGTAGAGCTCCAATTCTAATAATAGTCTAGAGGTATAGCATAATGATCCACAAAGAGGCAGCCATTTTTCTTTAACAAAACAAAGGATTTACATCAAAAATCAAAACAACCTGTGAAATGTGTATAAATTTTAAGGATTTAGTGTTACTTCAGCACTTCTCTGGCTTCAGTTCCTCTTCTGTAAACCATCAGGAAAAATAATCGCCCTGCCGAAAGGATGGGGGCATAGAGAAAAATCTTGCGGAGGGGTGAAAGGGGGAGTTGTTTTCTGTGGCGGCTGAGCAGTGAGGGAGGGATGGGGAGTGTAGAAGGGTTGGGAAGAGGTGGGGATAGAGGAAGAGGAAGGGGAGTGGGGTGGTGTTACAGACCTAAGCAGGTGTGACAGTTCTGAAAGCTTTCATGGGGAAAAAAAGGTTTCTCTGGCCTTGTAGCGATGCTAAACTGAGCGTGACCCTCAGACTGAACCCAGCCATCTTTCTCGCTCACTCTCACTTGCTTTCGTGCCTAAACCTCCCAAGAACAGGAAAACCCTCCGCTGACAGTGTGAAGACTAAAGGATTTAAGTGTACAAATTCCTATTCTCCTTCTATTTGTCCTGCCACCGATTTCATTCTATCTCTATTTTCTCTTTACCATCGTGGGCCCAGGAAACATACTGTAAAGATAAAAGCTTTTCATTTATAATGGGATATCATCCATTTAGTGTCTCTTCTGATATGATGGTTTTCAACATGATTACATTTAGTCAATATGCATTAAATTATATTGGTTTTATGCCAGATGCCCAGCCAGAAAACATTATTGGAGCATGATATGGGAGGTTTTTAGCAAGCAGCATTTTTCTAGGAATTGCTGTGGCAAAAAACAGTCCACTGCTCCATACTGAAAAACATTTTTACAACAACATGACTTATTTATTCTAAATTCATGGTCCGAGAAGATGAATCATTTGGTATTTCTCTGAATTCTCATTAACTTCTAACAGCAAGTCACAAATTTCACTGGAATCTCAGTAACTAGATGGAACTGCATATTCATGGTTCTCAGATTATGTATCCAAGTTCATTTGGTAACCCTGTAACTGTTTCTTTAGTGCCACTGGAAGGCTGTATGGAAGAGGATTAGAAACACTGGGGGGGAAAAGTGGGGATGTCTTTTTTTCCACACAGAATTCTGAGAAAAAAATCTGAAAACCCCACCTTTTTTTTCCAGTGTTCCTAATCCTCTTCTGTAAGTTCTCACATTCTGTAGTTTTGAAGAAAAAAAAAAATCTCAAAAAGTATTGGATTAGCATAAAAGTGTTTACAGGTGTTCATTGTCAGCAGAGGATGAATTATTTTTGTGTTCCCATGACTTTTACTCTAGCTTTGTCATGAAATATAACATAGTTTTTAATGAATATATCTTACAAACTATTAGATACTTTGCCATATGTGTTGTGGTGTTCATGGTCTGCAGAGGATAAATCCTACCAGCTTTGGTGACTCCTCTGGCTCCTCAGGTTCTACCTGACATGTAAAATCTCAGTAACTAGGTGGACTGGTTTATTAATGAATCTCAGATCAGTTACTCTGGTAATCCCTGAACTGTTTCTCTGGTGCTGCATGAAGCTGAGATTTTTGGTTTTGAGTAAAACATCTGATTACTATTGGAGGGATTAGCATAACATTGTGTGCAGATATTCATGGTCATCAGAGGATGGATGAGCCCAGATGTTCTCTAGCATTACCATTTGGCTGAAATTTTGGTTTTAGCAAAAGATCTTGGAATTTTCAGATGTTTCGCTGTAAAATATTGTGTAGTCATTCATGATCTACAGAGCAGGAATCCTGTTTAGATTTGTGATTCTCTGCCTTTTTACTAACAACTTTCATATATAATGTAAAACCTCAGATGGGCTGAAATATCCCAGTTACTTTGGTGAGTCCATTTCTCTGGTGCCATCAAGAGACTGACATTTACAGTTTTTGAGTAAAGTGATATTAAAAATAATAATGAGCTACTGGAAACATTGGCATATTGTGTTGTACAAATGTTCATGATGATAAAGTTTGTGTTCCCAAGACTGGCATGTCTAAATTAACAGATGCGTTGCCATGACATTGTGAGCAGACATTTAAGCTCTTCAGAGGATACACCCTACTGACTGTGCTGATTCTGCATTAAGAGTTTAGCACGCTAGTGATGTGAACTTAAATGGTTGATTGAGATATGCATTATACCTCCTAAACACCACGTTTGCATTCAGTCATGCTAACATTTGCCCCAAAGCACAGCTGTGCTGAAGTACAACTTTACTGAGGCAGTAGTCTCTAAGTCCTGTTATACTGCAGTTTGTAAAAATGGCAGTGAAACCTGCCATAAGGAGCTGCTAAGAATTTCATTAGTTTGACTTTTAGTAGAGTTTCAGACTCCCATGATGCTCCAAATGCTGTTTCACATGCTCTTCTGCCCTAACAAGGATGAAACTCCAGGGGAGCACTGAATTCTTGCCATTTTTACGAATCTGTGGGGCATGAAAAATGGTCAGATGCAAAGATCTGGAATAGTGATGGCTTATATAAGCCTAACCCCAGTGTTTACCTCCTTCCATCTGCCCCTGTTTATCCCAGACTGTGGCCCTGTATGTTAGGGGACATGGGAAGTCCACACGAGCAGAAGGCAAGAGCACAAGCTATCCGATTGGAACTCCTCCACCTGCCAAGAGAAGTAACTCTTCCTTTTATGAGCCAATTGAAATTCAGCTCACAGGCGATCCATTCTGTCAATGACATGAGGAGTCAGGACAACCTTGCAACCCCCAACACTAATAACACTGTAATGGTCAGAGATAGATCAAGCTGAGCGCTGATAGTTAGAGCAGGTCTTCGGCCTCTCATAAGTGTTGACTGCAGTCAATTTTTGCCTTCATTTGTTTTGAGCAGATGCATGCCTGGGTACACCTGCGGTCGATCGTAATAGTTTTCAGTCCGGCGGCCGACTGACAAATGATCTGCAATTTCTGCTGTTTGCTCAAAGAGGATCTGCCCAAGCATAATGCATGCCACTGTATGTACTCAAATAACCAATATACAGGAAACCGCCTTCTTTTGCTTTGCATGGACCAGTCAGCTGTACCCTCTGACACCATGTGCTCCACAGAATGGCACTGCAAGGTTCATTATCGCTTCCAGAATCAATTCTTGAGCTGTTTCTTCCAGACATTCGGCTCACTGCTGCTTTTCGCTCACACATAAGTGTTTTTGAATCAATAGACAGCTGAGAGGAAAACGTGTAATTCGACTGAGAAAGGGTTTCTGTTGACAGACCCACTTTAAGCTGCACGGAGACCCGCTTCTTGTCGTTGTCGTCACTCCCACTAAGGGGCAGTAGAGAGCCTCAAATGAGCGCGGCACATCTTCAGGGCAGCCTATCTTCACTGAAATTCTGTTTACTAATTAAACACTGTGGGTGTCATCATCTATTATTATCCTGCTCACACCACTTAATATACAACCGATGTTAAAAGGTCCTGTAAGACAGCACATAAGAGATAGAATATTTCTATTGCTACATATGTATGACTTTAACTGCACAGACTAACTGTATCCTTCATGTGAGAAAACTGTAATATCCACATGACAGACTGGAGTATTGTGGCTTACGTCTACAGACATCGCAGCAAATATAGAAGGACATATGTTAAAGCATGTGGTCACTCTTGAGCACCTGTAGTTCAGCAAAGCCACCCTATTGTATCTATAAGAGTTTCCCCTAATTTAAAGTGAATACAGTATTGGGTGGAGGGTGTGGGGGAATTGAACACCTTGTGGGCAGTCTAGACGTTTTTATTATGAGAGTAACTCGCTCCAGAGCGGACACACCCATATCACTATCGAAAATCTGATAGTGGGATTGTCGGTCCTGGAGGCGGCGCATCCGAACAGCACACAGTAGGCGGCGTCAGTCCGGAGAAGTACGTCCCTCTGAGCTCACTTCCGTCGGTTTGAGTTGGCTGTTCTTCCAGCGCCTCGCAGCTTTTGTTCTCCCATTTCCAACTAGCCAGCGCTGCTGAGAGGAGGGAACCAACCGGTTGGGAAGAGGCTAAGAGTAACGGACCCGTCGGTCGCACAAAAACGCCACATGCAAGCGCGGTCTGCAAAGAGGATACGCGGTTCTCCGTAGTTACATAATTGGACTACTTTTTCCTCCCCGTATACTGTTGGGTTTATTTTTCTCCACGCTTTATTTTTTGCACCGAAACTGACTGCCCCCCCTCCTACACCTCTAAACTCAACAAAATGGAGAACGACGACAAATATCTCCCCGAGCTTCTGGCGGAGAAGGACAGCCTGGACTCGTCGTTCACGCACGCCATGAAACTTTTAAACGCGGGTAAAGTACTGTTACACTGTCTTTATTTTTGTTTTGTTTTTAATTTTTCCACTGTACGCTTTACGCTCTGGAGTTGAAGAGAACGGCGCCATGTGTTTGCGGACGGGACGTGAACTGCCCCGTTCACCGCTACACGGAGACGAGGTCCTATTCATGGCTCAAAAACAAAGAAAAATACGTGTGGGCGTTAAAATTAGTAGTTAGTGAACGGATAGCGTCTGAAAGAGTAAACAGCTTTAGGCTATCGCTACACCACGGAGGAGCTACACTTTTCAGTCATTCCGACTAATTTCCGCTTCCTCGCGTGCAGCTTTTGTCGCACCTGCTCTTTTCTGTAACTGTCGGTGCTCGTGCGAGTTTAAACTTGTGCACGCGGGCTGTTTCCGGACAAACCGTCGTGTGCTCTCGAGTCCCTGTTGATATTATTGCGCAGCAGCCTGTAAATGTGCGCTAGTGTCCAGGAGCGCGGGTCACCTCGGTACTTTAAAGCCGAGAAGCGGCCTAGCAGAGGCGACAAAGAGCCTTTAACCGCGGTGCTTGCCGGTGGCCACTGCTTAAGTGTCCTTGAGCAAAACTGCTGCCATGGCCGCCCTGGGACTGCTGCCTTGCAGCTGTGCTGGAGCTAGGACAAGTGGACACACACACGCGCGCGCACACCTGGTAGTACTGTGTGAGTTGGTCAGCTATCCCTAATACAAAAAAAAAGAATGTTAAAAGCTAGCTATGACTGCTTTATATAAACAAAAGTGATTATTTAGTTGGGTCAGCCATTGGCCATGTGCTCTGTCAGTAATTGTGAGACATTTTCTGCAAACTGGTTCTTATTTTATTTTATTTAAATTTTTTTTGCTTAACTCAGGTAGCCCTGGTGATAATTAAGTTGACCGTTTGGCTGACGTGATTTGGCGAATCTAGGCCGTGTGTGTGAATTTTGGAAGCGTGAACTAACCAGGAAGACAAAGTGTGTCGGGGTGTGCAGTGTGGATGGCTTCCCTCGGTGAAACATCTACTCAGGCTTCCCCTGATCTGCAGCTGGTAGACTGTGGTGTAAGCTGGCATGTTTGCACATTGAAGGCTCGGGAGTTGTCACAGTCAGGAGAGAGGAGGTGGTTTGAGATGGGAGGACTGCAATGGGTGCTGGAGGGGGGAAACCAGGTGCTCTGCCACAAGGAAGAGGTTACAGAGGATGCTCGCAAATACTTTGTATTGGTTTGTTTCCAATACAGATTAGAGTTGGGCTGTTTTGATTTTTGTTAAAGAATGTACAAGGTCCAAGATGATTTGGCTGGTCAGCTGTTTACGTTGACATAATCACAGCAAAATTGTCTTTTAGAGTGAACAACAGCCAGAGAATGGGCCGAAACTATTCATTGGTGATCAAGTGGTTGCCTTTTAATGGCCCGCTAAGCTGTTTCACTGCTATTCAAATGAACACAAATGTGCTCAGTGAAGCACTCAACGCACTCAGTGGAAACTGCCATTGTTTGGCATACAGTTGATGTGGATTTGCTTGTGAATCAAAGACTTACGGAGGTGTGTGTTACAACCACAGGAATGGGCTAAAAAGTCAGCCGTCTTTTCCCCGTATAGGGCCACAATTCATAGAAGTGATGCTGCGCTTTACACAGTTAGGACCGGATTTGTATTAATCCAACTCTAAACAGCTGATGAGTGTGCGCACAACCAGTTTTTAAGCTCAAGTTTTAACTCTATCCTGGTGGCTTTGAATCCCTAAAATTGGTCCTTTTGGTTCACGTAACCGCACATAAGTGCTTCTCGTCATTGTGTTGTATGTTGCCACTTATGACTGTTTGATTGCCTGAAACGATCCCTCTCATCTTCCAGAAATTGACAGAATCCAGAAAGGTGAGACTAAAAAGGAAACGGAGTCATACCTGGACCTTTTCACAACAAAGAACATCAAACTCAAGGAGCGAGTGCTCATACCTGTCAAACAGTACCCGAAGGTGAGCTTTCTTTGTCTCCCCTCTTTTCTCCTCCTCCTCCTGTCCTCTCCCGCTTCCTAGCGAAACCCCTCTTGATTTAATTTATCCTGCAGCTGTGTTTCAATTACACAAAGCCACAGGGTTACTTGGGAGTCTCAAATTACTCCTCTCAACCCTGATCTTTAAGCTCCAGAGTATAATTACAGCAGATACTGGCATGTTTTTAAAATCTCACTAAAAGGGATCAAAATGTTAAAATGACTATAGCTTGGATGGCTCTATATTTCAGTGTAATTCATACTGGTGCTCAGATCTTTTCCTGTTTCCATCCAGAGCCTTACTTAGGTTTATCATTTAACCTCAGGTGCATTCAGCCATATCGGTTCAATCCATATCTGGCTCAGACATAAGGCTACATTGATTTTAGGATGAGTGTTTGTGATAAAGGCTGTAATCTGTCCTGTAAAACTCAGAGCGCATGCAGCAGCTGCACAATGCATCATTTGCATGCTGCTAAAAAATAAATAAATAAAAAGATTGAGTTACCAGAGTCAGTGTGGTCTCTCTTTTTGTGTAACTTCTGGTGTTCAGTGCTCTTTTTGAATAAAGCAAACTGCTTTATAAAGAATGATATCTGTAGGTGCTGCTGCGTCGGATCGATGAGCTGTAGGAGCATCTCCTGTTCTGTGAGGGTCTGATGACTGTCTGATCTCTCAGAATGGGTATGGACCAAATTGGATGGACTCTTGTCTGCTCCACTCCAGTGAAGCAGACAAGAGGCAGGTGAAGTGAGATAATATTATTCAACGCATTATGTTCCTGCAAGTGCAGCGAAAGCTTCCAAACTTTTAAGCTGAGCCAGCGAGTGACAGAAGCTGTCAGAGAGGGAAAGAGAGCCCAGTTTTTTTGGGATGAGTCGAGTTACGGTTAGTTCAAAATAATTGCAAACATGCATTTCAGACTTTGGCAATGCAGGTGTGTAATGCACCCAGCCTGCTGACCCTTTAGGGTTTTGAAGTGGGATAGGACTGATGTACTCTAAATGCAGGACGGGTGCATCCATAACACTGGCCTTGGGTTTTAGTTGCTCCGTCACACTGCTGTGTCGGCCACGAAACAGCTAATGAGCGATTCCGATTGTAAGAGCTGCTTTTACTACTTCAGGTTGAAGTGAGGTTCCTTTGGGGCGGCTTTTTGCTAAACGTTTCTGGCAATGACAGCTAATTGCGGGACGCATCATACACACGGTAATTACTTTGTTGAAAGATCGAGGAGGTAAAGTTCTGGCTCAGTGCATGGATGATTGCAGTGAATAGCAAACGGCGGTATTACAGCCCTCGGGGGCTCATATCGACTTTGTCTGTTAAATCTACTACTTAAGGCTGCAGTATGTGCAACAAGAGCCCTGACAGACAGACGGTGATTGCCTCTCCCTCACTCTCCTGGTATTAAACTCGCCTCTGCCGTGATTGTCAGGCTAATTTTGTTCTGCTTTGTTTTGCTGTTAGTTCAATTTCGTGGGGAAGATTTTGGGACCTCAGGGCAACACAATCAAACGTCTGCAGGAGGAGACTGGAGCCAAGATCTCTGTGCTGGGCAAAGGATCCATGAGAGACAAAGCCAAGGTACACACACATGCTTACACACATCTGGTGTTATGCACCTGTGGGAAGGTTACCTGAAGCAATAACACATCTGGCCTTTGCTTGAGCGGGATGACAGGCAGTGAGCCCAGATGGAGTCAAGTTGCTGGATGGCTCAGCTGAACATTAACACTCAGCCAAGGGCATTCAAACACTGCACATCTGCTCCAGAGTCTTCAGGATAGCCCACTAAACCTGTTATCTACCAGTTTGATGTAATTATCAAGCTATACAAAGGAAGGGAATACCGTATGTAACCCCCGTTGCCCTCCGAGGTGGAGTAAATGTGATTTTCTCCTTGCATTATTCATTAAATGTTTGAATTGGCTTCTTCTCACTCTCTGTGATGGTTTTTCTTTCAGGAGGAGGGGCTGAGGAAAAGCGGCGAGCCCAAGTACGCCCACCTCTCCATGGAGCTGCACGTGTTCATCGAGGTGTTCGCGCCTGTGCCTGAGGCTTACCTGCGCATGGCCCATGCCATGGAGGAGGTCAAGAAGTTCCTGTTTCCGGTGAGTTTGGCAGTTCTGCTTTTGGCCTTCTGTGAACTTGCCTGTGTGAAGTTTTGTGGTGTTCATTAACTGCAAAACTGAGCCTGTAAAAGGTCAGCAATGTGGACAACACTCAGCACCTTAACAGGGGAAAGTGATGTCTGGAGATTTCTCAATTTTAATTCGTTGTTTAACTTCCCTCATCGATGGTGATGAGTGCACGCAGAAGAGTCAGGGTGATAATAGTTGAGTTTAAACATGACTTTGCCATGAGAATAGAAGCTTAAAAGAAGATGTTTTGTTTTGGTTTTTTTTTTTTTTTTTTTAATTTTTGGTTTTTTTTTTTA
>VUQG01019623.1:0-22290 GCA_015106755.1 Etia nguti | reverse complement strand
TTTAGTTTTGCTGTCATTTTTTCCTCTGACCCTTTTTACCCTCCTCTGGCTTTTTTGCATTGTTGATCATTAATTTTTAATTATTTTATTTTATTTTTTAACTGTTTGGGAGTAGTCGTTTCTAGTGGAATTAGTGGCTCATTATCCACTTGTCTAAGGAATCCATTATAATTGTTTTTATATACATATATATAAAGAATCTGTTGAGGGTCAGTTGCAGATTCCCATTTAGGCTACATTTCAAAATTCTGTTAATATAGCCAAATAAAAGACCTTTTAAACGTTCAGTTATGTAATATAGAAACAAACAAAAACCCAAATCCTTAAATGAAGCAAAGGCTAACTCAAGTACAATTCATTCTTGATTATGGTTTGTTGTTTAAATAGTTCTAAAACGTTGTCCATTTAGACTTAGGCAGCAATATTTGTCATTGTACTTAGAGTTTTGAAATATAGCCCTAATAGACACTGTTGAGATGGACTGTCCTCATATCCTCAATTTGTTTGTCATGTTTAAAAACAAAAAAATTAATAATTTTAAGACTGAAGACAAAATGTTTGTTTAATGAGAACACGGCCGAGACCTGGTCTCACCTGTTGTGCTAAAAGAAAAAAGGAAAAACACGGTTCAGGTCTTGATTTTGTGATCTGACTCTACATAAACTGCATGCACAAAGTACACAAAGAAGGATTGGGACAAAAATCTCCACATGGGTCTTCTCTTTCTATAGAGAAGGGATCCTGCAGCTCAATCCGAACTCTTGTACATATTTTAAAACATCCTAACTGTACTTATTCTGCCACTAGTATCTGTACCCTCTCCATAAAATGCATTATGCTACATGTGTAAGCTTGCCTAAATAGGTTACTAAATCTGTCCAAAAGATGTTTTGCAGCAGTTTGTCAATAAAGCTTAGTTTGTTTTTTATGAAACTTAACTTGCTTTATTTGTTTCCTGTCCTAGTAAAATTCTGAAATGGCCTTTTTTAAACCAGCAGTCAGATGTAGGTGTTTTCCTTTGTTTCTCATTCAAAAGCGCTTTTTAAATCTAAATGAATGTATTGACGTCTGAAGACTTTAACCCTACTAAATGATGTCTTGATTGATTATCAAAAGAGCACAACTTATTCTTTCTCTCTCTTTCTATACTTTTTAAAAAGGACCCAGAGGTAAGACCTCTAAAATAACCTGGATAGCTTCCTAATGTGTATAGAGTTCTAAAGCATTGAATGCCTGGGTACGTATAAGACTTTTTCAATCCTCTTACCTGTGGTCGTAATCCTTAATGAGAATTGCTTTTATAGCATCTGAAAATTAACTGAGTTCAAACCACCATTCAGGTCTAGGCTTCATTGTCATGAATGACAGCTGGCGCGATGGCTACTTTAGTACAGAGTGTAATGGCAGTGCAATGGAGAGGATGGTTATAACCTAGAGAACTCCACTGTAAAGGTAACCTAACCCTAAATGTTTAATTTCTTAGTGTGTTTATCCTTTGACATAAACTTTCTGGTAAATGCGTACAATTTCTTAAAATATCATTACAGTCATGGCATCAAAAAAGAATCGACTCAAAAGTAAGAAAAACGTAACTTCCAATATCATACAGTAGTGGATTTCATGTACCAAAATAACTGTGCTGTGTACTAACAAAATATATTAGGATAGTGTTAATGCAACTCTTGCTAAAAAGAACAAAGCCAAATCTGTCATCATCTTCTGTACAGTTGAGCTGCTGTTACTTTTTTTATTTGCTGTGTAAAAGTTGCTTACTGTAATATTTCAAAAGGTTCTGCCTGTACAGAGTTATCCGAAAAAGAAAGCTTGAGTTGCATGAGCATATCTTCTCCTGTAGATGTTGCATGATCTGTCTCGAGTTTCTCCCAGTGTTTTTAGACAAGGTATTGATTTGGGGTTTGTCCTTCCTTCAGGCACAGCTATCGGTCACTGAGCACCCGGAGACTGGCGGTCTGCTGGACGGAGACCATGCAAACGTCAGGTTGGTTCGCTGCTACGCTTTGTGCATTTAAGAGCTGCGCTGCTGCGTGCATCATCTAGATCCCTGTTTTTCTCTCTTATATGCCTCAGACAGCCGTTGATGCTCTTACATCACAGCAGAAATGTGCATTTTTGCAGATGTTGTATTTGGAGCCTGACTGATATTATTGGCTAAATGCAGATATTTATGAATATTTATGGTTTCTGGAACAACAAAATAAAAAAAAATAAATAAAAAAAAACCCTTAGCAAACCGCTGATCTGAACAGAGCCAGATTAAAATGAGTAAATACACACAAGAAGGTCTGCTGGTTTTAAATGTCTGACAGGAGGAGAGGAAAAAAACCAAACAGATGCTGTGTTTGAATATCAGATTTTTATAGGCATCCTCCTTAAAAATCCTATATATTGATACCCATAAAAGGTAAACTGTTGATTAAACACTTGTGCATTTTTTGACATATTTAAATGACTGTTACAGAGTTGGAATTCATCCTCGTAGGTTTAAAAAGCCTCCAAGTTTGTCTAGTGGTGGTTCCCATTTAAATCGTTGCAGGTTACATCAACTCGATGTATACACACAAGTGCACAAGTAAAGGGTTGGCTTTTTGAAGGATTTTATGAAGTACTAATGGCAAAGATTTAATGCAGAAATATTCAATTTTCAATTCAATTTTATTTATACAGTGCCAAATCACAACAACAGTTGCCTTATATTGTAAGGTAGACCCTACAATAATACATACAGAGAAAAACCCAACAATCATATGACCCCCTATGAGCAAGCACTTTGGCGACAGTGGGAAGGAAAAACTCCCTTTAAACCTCCGGCAGAACCAGGCTCAGGGAGGGACGGCCATCTGCCGCGAAGTATGAATCCCAGTTTAGGAAAAGTCATAGTTTGAGTTAAAATAGGCTCATTAACAGTATCACTTCTGGGCGTATCTCAGATTCATGTGATTTGACAACTAATGAAAGTTTTCTTACAAAATAACTAAATTTGCTAATTGGTAACATATTTTACCCTTACTAAGAATAAATCCACAGTCATGTGTATCACTTGTGTCAGTTGTCATTAATATTTCTTATGTCCATCATTAATAACTGTTTTTCTGAAAGGGCTCTTCTTATGTTTTATATCAGTGTAAGACTAGCCTGAGAAATGTCTGCACAGTTTGTAGGTAATGCTCTTAAACATTCAAAGGCACTGGTACGGTCATTTAACCCACCCCCCTCCACTAGTGCAAACGCCTCTGGCTCCGTTCAGCCGGTGTAACATTATGCAGCAGCAGCACGTTCATGATATTCACAGCATTTCAAAGGTTGGTTGATTCTGATGATTGCCCGGGCTCCCGTAAGTCGCCTCTGCTTCTCACAATGCCTGTGAATTGGTGTGTGGCCGCGGCTAGCCTTCAGCAAGTCTGAGCGAGCGAGGAGAGCTCGATGCCGGTGTCGGGGTGGTCTCAGGGAAAGTGACTAATGAGGATCTGTAGCCTCACTCACTCTAACAGAAGGAAAAGAGCAGCGTGAGGACTCTGGCCATTCCTGAAATGGAACGAGAGGGGGAGAGGGGTTGGGCGGGGGGGGGTTTCTTATGATGTCCTGTCTGTACCTTGAAGGCAGGAAAAGTTGAATGATGGCTGGAAAAGTATTGCTCGGTGTTCAGACTTTGAGAAGCTGGCAGAGAAAGTGGATAACAAAGCATTTAAGGCCACTTTAAAAAGAGGTGTTTTGACAGAAAGGTCACCCACTTGTTAGAAGAATGTGCTCAACATAACTATTTTTAGGAAGAAAATCCTTTCTTTAAAAAAAAATTATATATATATCAAAATCCTCTTGTTCTAGCTGCTTCAAGTCCAGGCTTCTCAGAATTGTTGAATTCCGCTTCATGTTTCTTTCAAATTGCTGGAAAATACTCTGAATCGGAGCGCTGCGAACACATTAGCTGTTGATTGAAATGGTAATGCGCTAATCCAAAATCGCCAGTCTTGCCAATAATTATGTTTCGCTTAAAATGTTGCTTAGTTACAGCAGAAGAGCTGTGCTGCTTGGCAGGAAAATGACCTTTTAATTATTGCAGCCAGTGCTTAAAAATTGAATTAGAAGAGTGGCCTCGTATTTTTTCCCCCCTTCTTTTCGTTCTAAATCGCCGCACAGCAGGAAACAAGGAACGACTTAGGGACATTAAGAATCAGCATTGTGCATTTACATGTCCTCTCATGCCAACATCTTTTTTTTCTTTCTTTTTTTTCTGTCTCCTCTGCAGTTGAAGCCGTGCACGGGAGCAGCTCAGCATGGTGGTCGTGGTCAGACGGAGCTGAAAAGGAGTGGCCTCGAGGCCCAGTTCTGTTCCTGGCAGGGGTTGTGGGAGGTGATGGGGGTGGGTGGGGAAAGGAAAGAGGAGCAAGTGGGTGGTGAGAGGTGGCCGGCTGCCATGTCATCCAAAGGAGCCAGCTGATTTAGAGGTTGGGGGGGCAGATGAAGAGAGAGAAAGGAGCCGACAGACTGAGACTGCAGCTGGTCAGCGAGCAGAGACGCTGGGGCTAACTGAGAATCCAGAGAATCCCATTTCACGTGGACTCTTTCCTCCTATTTATACATTTCTCGTCACTACCGAATTAGAGCACATTATCCTCGTGTTAATTATTATCAAGACAGGAAGACGCCCACTCGAAGCCCGCGCTGATTGCGCACACTTATGTGCGCGGCTTCCGCAGACCACCCCGTGGTCCGAGCAATGTAATTGTCACAGCCTAATTTACCATAAAATGAGCGCTTCTGTTATAGCAGGGTGTGAAATCATTTTTAATTTCTTTTAACCCTTGAATTTGACGTAAAAGGAAACTCTTACTTTCCACCAAGGCGAGCTGTATCTGTTTGGCCAGCCAGCAGTTTTGTATCCCGGCACTGAATTAGAATCCAGGCTCAAGAGTTAGAAATGATCGGTATCTCGCTGCGGACGAGTTCGAGACGCGCACGCTCGCCACCTCTCGCACGAGCCCCGCGCAACACCGCGGATAACGAATGCTAATGCGGCGCTTCCGATTTGCATGTGCTTGCATGTACCCTCGCCGCGTATGTGAAACGCTTTCATAAGCAGCGCTGGCCTGTTCTCTGCAGTTCAGCATCCAAGAATTATAATTCGACGAGATGGAGTCGCATGTGAGAAAGGGACAGAGGGTGAAGGCAGACATTACCAACTTCCCTGCCATCCATCCATCTATCTATCATGCTTGTGTTGATTTGATTCCCCTCTCTGCCATTTTCTGCCATTATCACTGATGATATTACAGCTGCCTGTGGTGCCGAGTTACATTTAGAGGTCAAAACTGTACTTTCCTGTATTAAAAACAAATTTGTGTCCCGATCCGCTGGTCAGAGGCAGCATTAGCCAAGTCAGAGGCTCCATTTCGTTTATTGAAAAAGCCAGCAGCTCGGAGGATAGAACATTAGATATTAGGATAGAAACCATCATTTGAGATGAAATGTCAACGGGCCATAGCCAAAACAGACCATTTTTCAGTCTTTATGTGCCATTATGTCTAAAATAATGATTTCTGCGTCTCCTGTAATCTAATGAAAGATGAGTGATGGTGTGGAAGCAGCCTCCTTTGTTTGGATCGATGGAACTGTCAAAAGTGTGAGGTTTGGAAGTAAATACTACTGTGCATTGATCAATAAAAGTTGACTTGAATATAAAAGAGCTGTGTATCGGTCATCTGCATAGGTGTAGCTTCTGGGAGGGAGGGGTGGGCACAGATATCACATCCCACTAGTATTTAGAAGTGCACGTCTTTGATTTGGAGGGCTTCCCCCCCCTCTCTCCACAAAACTAGTTTATTCCCAATCTGGTGATGTCACAACATCAGGTTATCATTACCACAGGAGTCAAAATTGTTCTTCTAGCATTTCATAGAAGTTTTTCACTTCAGGATCAGTAAACTGCTTGGGTGCAGTGTGGTTACAACAACAGACTATACAAAGTCTCTGTGGTGCTGTCACCTGCTGGGTTTCAAGTCTGCATTTTGACGCATCAACTTTGGGGACTTTTGGAGCCAGAAGGCATCAGATTTGGATGAGAGGTAGAACGACATTTAACTGAAGCTAGCAAGCTTGGTTAGCAACCTGCAGGATGCAGCAGGCCAATAAAATGCTACAATTTTCACTAAAACCCAAACTTTTGTTTTATATAACGCCATTAGGATGGTCAGAAAAAGGTCAACAGCTACTTAAATCATTCACATTACCCGAGGTGAGACCTAGCAAATGCCGATCAGCTACAGCTGCCTGTGTTGAGACAACAGACACTTCCTCAACTCCAATGTTCAGGTGGAATAATTGCCAAGAAAAAACCCCACAGTTGTTAGAAGTGGCCAGCTAAAGTGCTTGGTGACAACAAGCAGGTGACGCACAAGACTAACATTTAAGTTTTCATTGTTGTGTTGTTTTTTTTTTTTGTTTGTTTTTTTTGTCAGTTTGCTCGAAAACAAAGTTGGCCTTTTAATTTATTTTTCTCTTTTTTTATATATTGTCACAGAGTATATAAATGATAAAGCAGTGAAAAACACAGCAATTAAAAATGGCCTAAAATTGAAATTGCCTAAAAGCAAAAAACGAAACTTGGTTAAACCAGCATAAATAAATGTCACTGATACGCAGTACTTTAATACAGCTGGCAAACTGCAATGATTCAGTCATGCCAGCCTCAAGGTGTAAAGACGCCTGTGAGTCAAGCAGCAGCAAGTTAGCCCAGAGATGGAGAGAAGCCAAGAAGCAGCAGAAGTGTCGGCACCAGGGTGGAAGAACTGGACGGCAACTATCTGACAGAAGGCGGCACTTGGATCACGTTGTTGTTTAATGAAAGAAATAAAACTATGAAAGAGAGGTGTGCATTTTTACCCAGCACAGCTGCACTTCGGTGCCATGTTCACAACACAGGTTGTAAAATGCACCAGAGGAAGCAAGGAAATTTACATTTTTAGGTCAGTACTGCAAGCTGCACTCGTATATAATTAAACCTAAGCATTGGGCCACTTTAACAGACTTTGCAGCAAATTCAAAGATGAACAAGATGTGAACTACATCATAAATCGGTGTATATATAATCACAACCATACACACTATACAGTGTAGTTCACAAAGCTCAAGTGAATTCATTAAGATATTCAAAACTGCTAGACGCTTGACTGGTTGTTAAAGAAATGACCTAGTGTGCATTTATATTTAACTTTACCTAATTAAATTAAGAATTCAGCCTTCCACGTATTGACCATTTCCTGTGCTTTGATTGGTGACAAAACTGCAGCTGTATGTGAGTTTGCAGGTATGTTGTTCAAAGACTGCCTCACCTTGTGTAAGTTAAGAGACTCCATTCATCAAGTTCATGAGTGTTGTTGACAGTTTCCTAACTAATGTTGCCCGTCTACTGTTTTTCATACTTTGGTGAATTAAGACAGTGATAAAATGGCAAAAAGACAAACTGCTATCAGTATGCAATTTGTGATTGAACTGGGTCAAGTTGGCAATTCCTTGTTGTTTGTAATAACGCGGTGACTGATAACTCGGTGAAAATCACAAATCTGTTGCCGTCTACGTACAAAGAAAGTTCCATTACCTTTGTGCACTCAGAGTTCAACTAGAACCTCATAGATTTAAAACAGAAATAACTCCACAAATAGTTCAGTTCAATTTTATATTATTTATATAGTGCCAAATCACAACAACAGTCACCTCAATGTGCTTTATACTGTAAGTAAAAGAAGAAACCCCAACAATCAGATCAGACCCTAATGAGCACACACTTGGCATCAGTGGGAAGGAAAAACTCCCTTTTAACAGGAAGACAGTGCCAGCAGAACTATGCTCAGGGAGGAACAGCGATCTGTTGGGGGTTAGGGGAGGGACTCGGGACAAAAGACACACTATGGAATACAGCCAAAACAAAGGGTGACATAGCTGCCTCCAGACAGCAACTTAACCAGAATACAGCCATCTGGCAATCACATGAGTCCCTATCCCAAATCATTAACTGCAACATGTTGGTAATCTGTCTGCATTAAAATTAGACAGCAAAGGTTTGGCAGTTTATCTGAGAAGGCAGTCAGTCCACCTTGGACTGTGATTGTTTGGAGACAAGTTGCCTCCCACCCGGCAATCTTCATGCAACCAGTCTCCTACAACAAAACTGCAATCACTGAACAACCACCGATTTTTTTCCTTTGGGTGGCAAAGAGGTTGCCACCCTACCTTTAATCCAGTGTTACTGAGCCTTTACTGTTGAAGCTGGGAGTGGAAGAAAGGCAGTGAGACAAAAAGACCTGTGTCCTTCAACTGTGTCGTTTTTGATGTGAGGAGGTAACACGTGCACATTTACTAACCCAAGCAAAATACAGTCATCAAGTTGTTTTCACCCCAACATCTAGAACCAGACAAGCACCAAAAACGAAAGAAAAGTAAACCATGTCTGTATATGTGACCTGTGAAAGTGAACTGCAACCTGTTGTGTGTTGTTTTTGCCATATATAAATAGATACTTCTGCTATATAATTAGTGTAGAAAAGGCACACATAAATTTGCCAAAAAGGAAGTGAAGTGCATTTTTTCTCGAAATTTTACACAAGCAAAACGTGCACGTGGACATCTGTGATCTCCTTCCAGCTGTCTGTATCACACACAGCCCTGTGATACTGCCCGCCTTTATAGTCAACTGGCGCTCTGTGATCACATGTGGGAGAACAAGATGGATGGAATAAGCAAGAGACAGGAGGCAAGACCGTCCTGTCTTATTCAGGGTGGGTGGATGTGTTAAAATGCTCTGAGTGTGTGTTAGAGGTGGAGATACTGTGGGTAGATACGTTGGACAGCTGGATTGAATCTTCTGGTCCTGACGGATTCACACCATCAGAGGAACATCGCATGCTGATGCCTGTGAAGACGGTGACAATCAGCCTCCTCCAGATACACATCAGCTGCTGTTTCCTCAGCAAAGGCAATAATCTAGGTGACTGATGGTGCTCGGAGTGAGATGAACCCCTGAGGGTCATTGATGTTTGAGGGGAACTGAAGATGTGTACAGGTGGTTTCTATAAGTCTGTGCCCTCATGTTCATGTTAGATAGGTAGAAAAAGGCTCAGACGATGGGCCTCAAAAGTATACAATGGAGGGTAGTTGACAGTCACTTTAAGGCACTTTACACTGTAACATAAAGACCTTACGATAATACAGAGAAAACCACAACAGTCAGGCGACCCATGGGTAAGCACTTGGCAACAACGGGAAGGAAAAAATCCCTTTTAACAGGAAGTAACCTGCAGCACAACCAGGCTCAGGCAGGGGCAGCTATTTACTGGGGTGAGAGGAGGGAAATGGGACAAAAGACATGCCACTGAGAGCCAGAGGTTAATAATAACTAATGATTACATGCAAAGTGGTCTATAAACACATGAACATTCATGGTGGTAGCCACTGTTCCAGGTGCTAGAAAAATAGTTCACACAGCCGCAATGCTTCCCTTCAACTTGCATGCACCTTTTCTGCTATTCCGGATGGGTCTATAAGGTATACAACCATGATGGGCCACCTGTTGTGAAGCCTTGAGGTGAGCATTTTAACCAATGTTGTCCTGCTGTTTTCAAACTGGACATGACGACCAAGGGTGTGGAACTGACTGAGAAACTAAGGACAGTTAGCCTTCATACACACCCTGTGTCCTCATCTGTCTGGACACTAATTTATTAAATAAAGATCATTTTGGAGCAAACAGCGTCTGTAATCATAAGCTGATCAGGAAAGCGAGCCAAGTCAGTTTTCCTGGAGACTACGTAACTGGACATGTTTCTGAAACCAGAGGTATGCCCCACCTGCAAGTCGCTGACTTTGATTTTCTGACCTGGAAGCTCGGTTTATCCAAGTTCTATCTCATCACCGCACAACGCTTTCATTTTTCTTTCTCAAAGAACCCATCTTAGGTGCATCTGCAGCTTCACCACTCAAACGTACTTTCATATTAAAATAGACTCACTTTTATGTAGGTCTCTCAAAGGCTTTATTAAGTAGAACACAGAACTTTCAAGACTAAATGTTGGTGTTTGCATAGGGATTTTGTCCCCTTTCTCTCCTGCTCCGTGTAGTCTGCACGGGGCCCAGTCGTCATCGTGGACGGCAGTGCTCAGCGGGGGCTGGAGGAGACAAACTAGGCCAGCTATATAAAGTGGATGAATCTTACTTTTGAAATGGTTGCCATGGAATACTTACAAGATGATGCAGTGAAAGATGGGATACTCAAGAGCAAGGCTGCATGTCTGTTTGTGTGAGCGTGTGTGTGAGAAAGAGACTGGAAGAACATCTTGGGTTGTTTACTAATGAAAGCCAAAGAGAACAGCCTCAGTGTGTATGCATATATCATTTTTTTTGTAGGAAGACAGAGAGAGAATGAAGAGTGCCTTTCCCTCTCTACAGGGGAAGCTATCGCTAGAAAATGCCATACCTGTCGTGTTTCCTAAAGAACATTTATCAAACTGCGACATTACATCTAAAGAGCAGCATGGCCGTCTTTTAGTTTAGTTTACAATCTGAAGGCTTGCGACAGCCAGACCTTTCACTAATCCCATTGATATTCAAACCCGCGTGTGTTTTGTGCGAGCTCGTGCGGCGGCGTGTTCACATGTTGAATTCTTACATTCCCCGAGTGGCAGGCAGAGATCAATAAGACTCGAGCTTTACTGAAGTCAGCTTTCTCTTTAATGTACAGACAGCTCAGGTACGGAGTGGAGGGGAAACAGTGAGTGCTCAAACCATTACAGCTTGTCATGTCCTCATGCTGCTTTGTCACGTCTGATTTCAATCAAAAATAATGAAGTTACTTGGCTTTGTCTCAGCCCTGTTAGCAGAACCGATTGTGCAGATGCATTCGTGCCTGAAGCTCACTGTGAAGTAAGTTCAAGTGAAGTTAAAAAAGGGTGTTTAGAACTCTAAGTCACTGTTTATTACGAGACCTGTTTGTTTTTTTCCTTGTTTGGAGCTCTCAAAAGTGCACCAGCGATGCTTCAACCTCCATTTGGCCATTTCAGTCACTTCCTTGACCAGAAAAATGAAAACCAAACTTGTTTGAATATGGCAGCGAGCCAGGAGGTTTGATGAATGAAACCAGGCTTCGTGGCTATTTTGTAATTAATGCTAAATGAGCGCAGCAGTTAGCAGAAATTACGTGTTATTACCCAAATTAAAATGGAGTCAAGTGTAGGTCAAGGGATCCCGATAAATTTTGCAATTTTTCCATTACAGTTCCTGCACCTTTTTAACACATTCCTGATCCCAACCTGTAAATTTAGCCGTGCACTCATGGTTGCAGTTTCCGAAGGGCTGCAAGTGCACTGGGCCCAGGCAAGGTTCATTTTCCGTTCCAGCTTGTTCGATGAGCGTGGTCACTGCGTTCTGTGGCCAAGTGTGGTTAAAGTGGTGGGCTTCATTTGGACTTAGGCACAGCACACAAGTAGTGCGATCGCTAACTGCGTCCAAGCACAGAACTCTAACACTTCCTCTGTGGAAAATGCAGTGTTAAGTAATTAACAAATCTGTAATGCATGTGAGAATTCAGTGTCACTGTTTCTAAAAGTTGCTCCAAATAAGCGACAAAATGCATAAAACGCAAACCTCATTGTACTCACCAAAAATGCATGTGTGAATGAGAGAGTGCGCAAGTGCATGAGAGAGGACTTGAGATGCTGAGACACAGTGAACCAAAGTCAGGCGTGCATTGTTCAGGGCCTGTGGAGGGCACGGTGCAAGTCAGCCACGTCTACTGTGAGTTCAGTTCAAAAACAGTTAAAAAACTAAACGTTATCCATTTTTGTTTAATAATCCTGTGATGGATAGTCAGTTTGCAAATAATTGCCATCCTATTTACAAATGCAGACGGATTGCTACCATGTTGCAAATCAATCTGAATCAGTCTGCACTGATGAGCGCAGGCACTGTTGCAACACGCGCCTCGGCTGGTTGCCAACTGGTTTCATTCTGCTTACTGTCCTATATAAATGCAACGAGCCTGTGCCTATGTCGTTTTGCTGTCATTTTTGCATTTTGATGTAGCTGCTGCAGGATGGAAACTGCATTTTAACTGTGGCTGAATTTCTGAAGTTCTGTTTCAAATTTGAGGTTCTGGTGGACTGAATGTAAGTAGTTACCGTGAATTTCTTTATATGTGGACCCCAACAGATTAGCAATTTTGGCTGATTTAAGGCAGTTAATCATCGTATGATCGCAGAAAGAATGCATCTAATTTGGTCATGCAGTGATATCCAACCACTGTCTTCCCTGGTGTGAGTGCAGCTTTAACCAACTCAGGATTAAATGTTTCTACTTAGAAGCAGTTGCTAAAATGTTGTGAAGCACTTGTGCCTTGGAGTCCCACATGCTAGAGTGTGCTCTACCATTTGCAGGGAGAGCTTTTCATGCATTCCTATTTATTCCTAAAATGGCAGTCGTTCAAGGAATAATCTTCACCTGTGGCAAGTAGTCAAGGAAGAAAGCAAGAGCCACACTACACCAAGTAAATGGTAAATGGACTGGTTCTTATATAGCGCTTTTCTACTCTTCTGAGCACTCAAAGCGCTTTACACAACTTGTGCATTCACCCATTCACACCCACTCATACAAGCACTTCTAAACTCAAGTGCAAACTAATGTACATTCACACTCCGATGGATGCATCGGAGAGCAATTTGGGGTTAGTATCTTGCCCAAGGATATTTGGCATGCAGACTAGGGGAAGCCAGGAATCGAACCACCAACCTTCCGATCAAGTAGATGACCTGCTCTACCGCCTGAGCTACAGCCACCCAGCTCATACTGTATGTTGTGGAATAATGGAGAGCCAAAAGTCATGGCTGGCATATTTTCCAAGCCAAGTTTATTTATAAGGCACTTTTAAAAAAGAAACCACTAAACCAAGTGTCAAATATCAGGAAAAAATAGAATAAAATAAAATACATATAAAATAAATAGAATTAAGGCAGCACGGTAGTTAGCACTGTTGCCTCACAGGAAGGAGGACCTTTCTGTGTCGAGTTTGTATGTTCACTCCATGTTTGCATGGGTACTCTGGCTTCCTCCCACAGTCCAAAGACATGGAATTAGTGGGTTTAACTGGTGATTCTAAATTTCCCATAGGTGTGAATGCGAGTGTAAATGGTTGTCTGTCTCATTGTGTTAGCTCCGCCATGCACTGGTGATTTGTCCAGAGTGTACCCCGCCTCTTGCCCCATGGTAACTGGGATAGGCTCCAACCCCCCCGATAAAGCAGAAGATAATGGACGAATGGATAAATAGAATTAAAATTACAAGACACAAAGAAAGCTTATTCAATTAAAGCAGCTTATTCTTAAATGATGGGACTTCCAGGAAAAGCATTTCATCAACTATCAAGGCCATTTATATTTAATACTGCATTCATCACATGCTTATGTATCATAAGTATTTAAAGGTAGTTAATGTACTTAAATATTTAAAAAAACAACAACACGTACAATCAGACAAGTGCTAGAGTAAGAGTTAATGGAACATCATCTGAAATATTTATCCTAAAGAGAACAGCAAGACAAGACTGGTGAAGAACATAAAATATCACTTTATGCAGATGATGTAATGGTTTCTAACGGGAGTGAAAAAAATCCCTGTTAATTGTTAATAAAAGAAATAGCACAACACGGCGCTGTTTCAGTATATAAATTAAAATGTGATGAAACAAAGGCATGAAACAACGACTTGAGAAAGATGCTGTGAAAGAGAAGGCAGTACACTGAAGTACTCACAGATTATGATCACAAATATTTGGAGGAACTATCAGAAATGAATTGTTTTAGAGCTCTTAGAGTTGTCAGACATAAAGTGCATAAATATCAGAACTCCAGTTTGTCCATTTTTCTAAATATTAAGCCTTACAGAGTGTCTCGATGCATGTTAAATCATCCCAGAAAGCTAACTGTGTTCATCTGAACGTAGCATTTTAAGTGGGATAAAACGCTTAAAATCACATCAGAATTTAGGAAATAGGTTTTTGTTTCAAAATATATTTTATAGCTTATTATAATTGCTATCTTGATCAACTTTTGTGAGATATGTTCAAACGCTACACAAATGTTGAGATAAACAAAATGCCCAGATTTATTAAAACTGAAAAGTACAACATCAAAAGAAGAGTTTACATAATTTAAATGACGACAGGTATAATATAGTTTATATATATTCTTATATATTATCCATCCATCTTCTTCCGTTTATCCGGGGCTGGGTCCCGGGGGCAGCAGCCTAAGCAGAGAAGCCCAGACCTCCCTCTCCACAGCCACCTCCGCCAGCGTGTCCGGGGGAACACCAAGGCGTTCCCAGGCCAGCTGAGAGATATAACCTCTCCAGCGTGTCCTGGGTCTGCCCCGGGGCCTCCTCCCGGTGGGACATGCCCGAACCACCTCAACTGCCTCCTTTCGATGTGGAGGAGCAGCGGCTCTACTCTAAGCCCCTCCCGGATGGCTGAACTCCTCACCCTATCTCTTATATATTATATATATAATAATAAATATGGAATTTGAATTTTAGATTATATAAATTGTTATTTCAATTATCCAACCTCCTACGTCAGCCAAAATTTTTTTCTTGTTTATTTTTTGTAATATTGGAGGTATAGCTTTGAAAATGAAAATAAAGTAACATATAAAAAATATGCGAAAAGACTTGTTTTGCTTGACTTGAATATATTGGTAACCTACAGAGTGTAGCTCTGCACCCACACATAGACTCCCATACAAACACTCACACTTCTCTCACTCATTTTTTTATTTATTAATTTCACGTCTTGCAGTTGGCTGCAGGGAGCTCGAGTTGGAAATTATAAAATTTTGACTCCCTCATTTCTCTCCAATTTTACTTCAATTTCTTCCCTGTTCTGCGCTCCTTCCTCTCTAATTTCTGCCTCTCCTCTCCCGTCTCATTGTGCTCTCTGCTTTCCTTGTTAGCTCTGCTCGGGTCTCTCACCTCTCATTAGCTTCTCCTCTGCTGACTGGAGGCACCTGTCCTCAGGTCCCACTGCGGATATCTCAGCCTCTGTTTAAATCAATTTCCATGTTAAATAGCTGCTGGAGGGAGCTGGTGGGAGGAAGCGGGCTGGACACCGTGGTCGTAGAAGGGTTCGGGGGGTGGTGGAATAGGTTGAGACGTTACAATGAACTACAACTCTTTCACACCGCTGACCCTCCAGGCTGATCCACAGCCCTTGTCGTGTTCTCTTTCGCTTTCCGTCTCTCTCTTTCTCCCCCCTTCTCCTCTCCTGGTTTGGCCTTTTATCACTCCGTGTTCTCCCCTTTGGCTTTTTTCTTTTATTTCCTTCCCCGTCCCTCTCTCTCTTTTTTCCCCCCTTTTCTTTTTCAGTCTTTGACTTCCATTCTCCCAGCACAGCCCAGGGCATGTTCTCATTTCAGATGAGAGCTAAAAAAGAGTTGTGACAAGGTGGTGTGTGTGCATTTGTTTGTGTGTGTGCATTAGGACCGTCAGTCCTACAGACCGGGGGTGGGGTGGGGGGGTTGCTTCAAATATTAATCTCATCCTCACAAAAGCCCGTTTTAGCTGAACCAATGTCAGCTACATGTCAGCCATCTTTTTCATCACACATGGAAATAATGGTGGGGTTACTACATGTTTCAACCATGATCGTGCCAGTAAGAGCAACCTTGAGCACAAAGCCACAGCAGGACAAAAATACAAACAGAATACCAATTATACTACTACTACTACTAATAATAATAATAATAATAATAATAATAATAATAAAAAAAATAAAAATATCTTATATTCATTTGAATGCTGTTGCATCTTTGTCTCTATCCAAGCTATAATACCTCACAAATGTAGTACTCTATTTTAAAGACTATTTGAGCAGTGGCCTTGTGAACCATTAAGCAATCAGATTAATTAATTTGTAAGATCAAAGCGAAGCTGGTCTTTGAAGCTATTTTTGACTCTTTAAAGGGTAAATTCACCTAATTAACAGCAAAACACATCACATCACAGGTGTACCTGTAGTTGTGTCTACTATACTTACACAGAACATTTACTTTTAATTTTCTTATCTCAGAATTCCAAGAAAAGCAGTGAATATTGGATCTAAGAGGCACATCATTTATAGCAATGTTACCCAATTACCCACACTGATGTACCCTACCTATCTGCAGTGCCTCACTTGTTCTAGTAATGACATGCAAATTGGAATTAGATTTATATTTGTGTAAGTTTGTTTTCTACGAGGCTTCTAAAAATGCAAGAATTCTTTCAACAGCAAAGAGTTAACTGTAAAGTTCAGTCCTGGATACAATTTTCACTTCACCGTTGTGTTGCTGTCTTTTTGCGCAATAAAAATAAAAGCAGTTTCCATATCTCCATTGTAGACCCTGCCACCTTTTCCCTCCTCCCTCACATGAGCTGAAATCAGCTGACTGTAGCACAGGAAGTTAAAAAGAAAAAACAAAAAAGTTTGTTTGATGTTATTATGTGATTACTGAATTTAGTACAAAAATGTAAGGTGATTAAAGTAACGCGTTACACATTGCACCCAATACTACCAATAGCGAATGGAGTTGAAATTTCTGCTAATAATTCCAAATAACTATCCAAATAAGGTATTTCACGATGGCTGTTGAGTGGCCAAAGTGATCTCTGGGCTTGAAAAATAAAGCCAAACACTGAAGTGAGCAAAAGTGAGAAATCCCCATGTATTAAAAACCAACTAACCAACTGAAGAGCGTGGTTAAAAAAAAGTTTGAGTCTCATTTTGTCTTTCAAACTGAGCATGTTGTGGGAAAACAACACAAAATTCTGAATCTTTGGGGTTCAAAGCGTTTGCGATTTGCATTTTTGCAAAAAGTTTGTTGTCATAAAAATGCACTGTGACAAAAATGAAGTTGACATCAAGCGACGATGAGCCGTTCGTGATGAAGAAGAAGAACAGAGATTCTGGGTTCATCTCAATTCTCGAGAAATCGCAGCAACAGTTAAAATTTCATGACTTGACCCAGGAGTTGAAGCTTTATCATGGCTGCTTTCGTACATATTTCAGGATGTCAGTGGGGCAGTTTGAACTCTTGTTGGCAGAGTTGGGACCACATCTGAGGAGGCAGAGTAATCATTTCAGAGAGCTGATTGACCTCAAGCAGCATCTACCTGTGTGTCTGAGGTGTAAAATTGATCTTTTTTCCATATTAACGCATATTTTAAAAGGCTTTTAGGGGTATGGCTACCTTGACTGAAGGGTGTGCTAACACAATAACAGCCAGTTGGTGTCTGCTAGGCCTCTGAGAGACTGACCTGGACCTGTCTGCCATGTTTGTGCTTTGTCCTATTTTCCATCACAAAATTGTATTTATTTTATAGCTAAATATCTGTTTCTGCATTCATTCATTTACACTTGAAGCATTTTTAGTCCTACACAGATTTTAGCTCCTTTCATAATTGTTAAATGAAGTACAATCATTAATGTTTTGGCAAATGCAAACATGCACGTTGATTGTATGCTACAGAAATTTTGCTGGATTATGGCATTAGCAAATAACCATAGGGATAAAACTTACTGTGGTGGATTTAACCGCGCCACACGCCTAATGTTCAATATGTGCCATCATGCTCTGTGATTACATGAGTGAGCAGCCTTAAAGTATCAGTCTAAGAGCTTGTATTGGTGTATGTGTGTAGAGGATACTGACAGCTACCCAAGCTTTCTCATGTAATAAATAGTCCAACAAGCATTCTGTGCTATTGTCACTAAGTGTAATTATGGTCTTGTCCCAGATTAGTGCACACACAATGCAAATTAGACGTTAATCGCCCAACTCTGTGTGTGTGTGTGTGTGTGTGTGTGTGTGTGTGTGTGTGTGAGAGATGTGTTTATGGCTGTATCTTGATGTTAGTTTCCATCATATCCTGCTGAGCACCCTATCTGATAAGATTAAAGATTAATTACTCCCCGTAATCCCCATATAAAAGAAATGGGCCTGGTTGCTTGATAAGCCCATCACCTAAAGATTCATGGAATGGTGAGTAAACTAGTATTAGACTAACAAAATACACACTCCACCAACAAACACTCATCCTTACTCAGATACACATCACACAGACACGTACACAGACACGTACACACACACACACACACACACACACACACACACACACACACACACACACACACACACACACACACACACACACACACACACACACGTAGCAGCAATATGACTACGGTGGGTAGTGACAGGGATTTAGGGTTTTCAGTGGAATGTCTTCCGATTGCTTGATTGTTCAGTATTTTACACTGTGTTTATTCGACTTTTGCCTCTTGGGAAAAACTCATTCTAAATAACTGTGTGGCTCAAATTTACAGCTCAGTCTCCAAAAAATATGTTCCTATGCAGGTGAGGTAAATATCAAAGATGATCTGATAAGAGCAGAATCTGACGGAGCTGTTTAAAATGTAAAGTTGCAAGTTTATTTGCTTGATGGTATTCCATGGTGAAAAGCAGCCTGAGAGTTTTTGTGATGTTGGGAACCTTCTGCATTTCCAGCAAGTATTTCAAGGTAAAAATGTCTAATCCCTCGTTCTCTGGATCTTGCCTGAATAGAGAAGTAAAGATTAAATTAGGCTTCACCTGCAGCAGGGTTCCAACTGCAGGCTCTTGTTGAACATGGCCATCTTGAGCTTGGTCTGAACAGGGCTGTGATTGACATCTCCCCTGTGGCTTTCTTCATCTGTTGGGGTTCCAAATCCATCCTCTGTGGGAAATAGCATACTCGGTAACCACGGGAGCGTAGTTTGATTGGAAAATGAAAATGTTCGCCACATTTTCAAAAATTGCGTAAACACACCGTTTGAGAGAAATATATTTAAGTCAGGGCCACTATAGTCAAAAGAAGTCTGATAATTACATCTGTGCGGAGATGGCACAAAGATGAGGGATGAGGAGAGAAGGCAAAAAACTGCACAAAACGGAACATCCACTGGGACTGAGGTGGAGGTGGGTGGCAAAGTGGCTTGGAGATGTGCAGCAACTGTGGGCTGCCACTGATATCAACAGACTTGTTGTGATTGTGACTGAGCTTGACTTCAGGGGTTGCCTGGACTAATAAGATTACAAATACTTTAGTTTGTGACATTTCACAGATATAATCAACATTTCCTTTCAATTTCTCTTCCCTGTTCCCTACAGTTGCTCCTTTTCAGACAACAAATCATATGCTGGCACTTTTTAATCAGAAAATAGCACCAAGTCAGTAAAACTTCTGGGATATTGATCTGGTCACTAAAGTAGCAGAGGGGGTTGTTAATCGGTTTCAGCTGCTTTGGTGTTAATGAAATGAACAACAGATGTAACAACGAGACAACCATTTAAAAAGGAATGGTTTTACAGGTGGAGGGCACTGACAGTTTTCCCTCCTCATCTTTTCTGATTCTTTTTTCACCAGTTTTGCATTTGGCTTGGATCAGTATCACTATTGGTAGCATGAGGCGACGCCCGGACCCTACAGAGTTTGGACAGGTAGTCCAAGGAAGTGAAAAGTAATCATCATTGGCCATTGCGACATATTGATGGCACATAGATACGTCGCAATGGCATGTACCAAGGTTTACTGTGTCACCAGCACTGAAGGAGATTCCAGGAGATATAGTTACTCTAGGAGAGCTGAACAGGGCTGTAGAAGGCATTTGCCATAGAGTACTAGAATTTGTAAGGTCCACTACTAACACCCTGTGCTTTTCAAAGATGAGAGGGCTTCACCCTGAGCACATGTGAAAGACATAAAAGGGTTAGAAGAAGTCAAAGTGAACGTTAGCAACCTGTAACATTGTTCAGTATGACCAGACCATCCCTAGACCATTACTGACCCTGGGGAGGCATATCCATGGAGGGACGCACACACCTCTGTAGGCTTTGGAGCGGCACCCTGACAGCCAATAGGTATCGCGATGAAACCTTTGGACTCACTGTCAGATCCTACGTTGGTGCAGTGAGTCCTGGGTTCCTCCTGGTGCATGACAATCCCCGGCCTCATGTGGTGAGAGCATATAGGCAGTTTATGGAGGATCAAGGAATTGATGCCATTAATTGCCACAACACTCACATGACCAAAATCAAATAGAATACCTCCGGGAAACTATGTTTTTATGTTTTGGCCATCCAACCTTGCAAGATTCCACCTCACACGTTCCAGGAGCTCAGTGATGCCATGTTCCAGATCTGGGAGAAGATCCCACTGGACACCATCTGTCATCTGAGCATGCCATGTTGTCAGGTTTGCATCGAAACACACTGGGGCCATACAAAGTACGGAGTACCATTTTGAGTTGCTAGAATGAAAGGTAATCAAAATGGCTTGCTGCATCATTTTTTTCACTTTGTTTTTCAGGGTGTCTTTGAATTCAGCCCTCTGTAGGTTGATCATTGTTATTTCTATCAAACGATGTGGCGTCCTTTTATTCATAACACATTAACCGCTCCAGTATAGGTATCCAGCATGATTTTTTAGGGGTTGAGATCGAATGTGTTTCCAAAGTGCTCCTTCATTTTTTTGAGAAGTGATATGTTAAATGGATGGGGCTCATAACTTAGGCCATCTAGAAAGGGAAGTGTGTGACATGGTTTAACACTGTGAAAGGGTCTATCTAATTTCAATTTTTTGGACATCACATAAGTCATATGCCATTTATCATCCATCCCTCTCATCGCAACCCTCTGAGCTCTAAATTATTAGCCTGAACCCTAACCCTATCTGTTACCCTATGTTATTATAATATGTCCTTTCTGTTATTATTAAATTGTTCTCATGTGTCTTGGAAATCGGGGACCAAGAAAATAAACTTTAAAAAATTGGCCTTCTCCAAAATAGAGGGTCTAAATAGAGTTGGCTTAGGGTTAGGGTTATCACCCATGATGAATAAGACCTCAGAAGATTAAAGTTCAGAGTAGTTTAACTTGGTACTGGCCACACGTTATTTCACCTGTCAGTGCTATAAGTTGCTAATTCCTGCTTGAATCAAACTTTTCTTGCACCAATACTTCAAAAAATCCAAAAATGATGGGTTGGCTGTGGCTCAGGTAGTAGAACAGGTAGTCTACCAACTGGCAGATCGATTCCCATTGATCCAGTCTGGATGTTGAAGTATCCTTGGGTAAATACTAAAGCCCAAGTTGCATTCAAGTGCATCCTTGTGAGTGTTAGATAAAGTGCTTAGGCCTAGATGAAAGAGCTGCATGTATTTGTGACTGGGTGAAAAACAAAATGTGTGCAAAGTGTTTTGAATTCCCAACTTTAACTGAAAGGTGCTACATATGTACCAGCCCATTTACCATATTCCATTTTCCCAGACATCACATTCCTGCTTCTCCTTCTGTGTACGCTCCTTACGCAGATCTTTTCCACTGTTAAGTATTTTACTGGAGACAAAACTAATTGAATTTCCCTTGAAATGCAGTTGAGAATGCATATTGTTTTGTGAGAACATTATTTTTAGGAGTGATTTGCAAATAAACTCCAGCCTATAGCTCAGCAGCTTCCACGGAGTACTGGATGTGGTTCGTGCTTTGTGTAATGTCGCTTAATATTCCCGAGCCGAGGAATTAGCAGTCAGATCTTTAATTTAAATTGATGCGTTTTTATCGCTGGTCGAGGTGTGCGAGTCGCATGTATCACCGTTAAAGGGTGAGGCTGTGGTTAGATTGCAGCGTTGTGTAGCTATAGATGAGGGGAGGAAGAAGACAAAGGATCATGGTGATTTAAAAAAAAACTGCTATCCTCACAACATTCAGCCACTAGAAATTGTTAGTGTGCCTCATTATTACAACATCACATGTATTTAGTATAATTCTTTTTTTACTTGTGGTATTTGTAGGAGCTTTAATCGTGTGTCCCATTGTTACAGATGTCAGCTTAAGACATAGCTGGGCGTGGCGGCAAAAATGCTTTCTGAAAGCCTAGTCCCATGTTTCCACCAGCAAAGCTGCGGCAAAGGAGATAATGAAGCAGCTTACAGATTTTTCCCACAGTGTCAGGATGGCGAGGGCACATCATCAGAAAGGAAAGGAGAAAGCGGTGAAGGAAAGGAAGAGGCATTTTTAGGGTAATGGCATGCAGCCTGCTCAATGCGTTCTGCTAAGAAAGAAGATGTGACTGCGGCTTATACGAAGCAAAAATAAATCTGTTGTATGTTTCCGTGCACTAAAAGGTGGAGACAAGCTCTTGTTTCGCCACTCTACCCACCCC
>VUQG01019622.1:16482-38964 GCA_015106755.1 Etia nguti | reverse complement strand
CCCCAGCCATGTCTGTCCCGTCCGTAACAACTGAAAATAAAATAAAATAAAATAAATAATAACAACAAAGTTCGATCAAATGGATCAATACGGCAAGGCCCTGATGATCCACTTGGTAAAGTAAATCCGTTGGGTATCTTTGTTGGCCTTCAGACAACAATTCTGACGGCTAAAGAACCAAACGGGACAGGCACAAAAAAAAAAAAAAAAAGTTAAGTCTTAACGTTGGCTGCAAGCAGCACGTACAGAATTTAGTTTGGCAGCATGTGACGAGACTTCGCTCACAGCGAATAAGAAACAGCCGTGTTAGCAGGAGCTTTGGCTGTTTAGTTCTTCTGTGGTATTTATTCAGGAGGAAATTCACAGGTCGATGTGAACCTGTTCAGATCCACCGGGCCGCGGGATGTAGAGAAGCCGCTTTGTGTTCATGTTCATGACGATGAATAGTTCAGCTGAATCTCCTGAATTAGTGATTCATCATGACACTGTCCAGTTTTGTGTTCAGACTGTGTTCATGGGATCATCAAGCCTCGATATGACGTCAGACTAACAAGCCTCATCAAAATATATAATATTTATGTATGTAAGTGTAAAAAACTTCAATCCAATCCAATCCAATCCAAGTGTTTACAGCCTTTTTTCAAATCAGGAAAAAGTTACTTTAAAAAGTTTCTACAACAGAAGTAAAAGTAGGTTTAAGGTAAAAGTGGACAAAATACAAACGTCAACTTTATATCCAAACATTAAAATGCAAAACAAGAAGAAAAGACATTCAAATAAAACTTTATGAAACTGATTCCTCCCCACAGACTCAAGCCTGCAGTTAACATGACATCCAGCAGATGGCAGCGTCTCTCCAGTGAACAGAGCCCATTGACTGAGACAGAAAAATTCAAATGTTATCAAATTTATATTACATAACACTTAAAATGAATCAGAGTGTCTATATAAAAAAAAACCATTTCCTGCATTTCACAGAGGAAGAAATTCCAAACTTTCTTTCTGCATTCCCATGGAATTACCAAATAACCACTTTTACAGTTCTTCACACAGCATTTCTATTATCCATTGCATCAAGTCAAAATCAATAAATTACACATGTGTTACATAAAACCTCTCCACCTGATGCCCTCACTGTTACGTAAAGCACCGACATCACATATGAAGTGCTGCTGTTTTTAATAAGTCATTTATAAATCAGATTCATGTTGTTATAGATGCAGCCAGAGTCCAGTCTCTCCCCCTGACTGTACCTCTGAGCCTGCTCACACTGTTCTGGACGAGTCACCTTCACGTGTTCGTCCTATAAAGACGTCTGAATCCCGCTTCTTGGATCATCTCTGTGGTGGCGGGCTGGCTTTCTGAGCATCGTTTTTGTGTTTGTTATGAGCGGTGAGTCATCGGCAGGAGAAACAGCAGATTTTTAAAAATATATTGCTGTGTGCACGCTCAGTGTGAAACAATAGATGGAGGAACAATACATGCTGCTGTTAACATTTTGAACATCCAGCGGCCGTCCTCTCTGCCGCCCACGCTGCTGTTTGTTGGAGTCTTTCCTCAGTTTTTGGGTGAATGCGTCTCTGATGGACCTGGAATAGATTCTTTTCAGGTTATTTTTGAAAATACCTCCCGTCTCATACTTATTATCTTCCTGCAAGTAAATCCCAGAGTTGTCCTGGTTCATCGTAGTGATCTTTTGATCTCGCTTTGCACATCTTGCTGTTTTCTCGTGTTTCCTGTGTTCACTCTCTCTGCGGCTCTCTGATTTTTTTTATTTGGTCTGTGCAGTTCTACTTCCTGCTTTCCCTGCTTTTCTCACAGTGGTGATTGTTTTGATTGAGTACACTTGTGCCTTATGATTTATCTTCATGTATTTGTGTGTGTGTGTGTGCGTGTGTGTTGTCTTTTTGTTTTTCATGAATTTGATCGTTTGTTCCTCTTGTGGCGTCTGTATTTTCACAGGTTTTGTATTTGGGTCCTGCTCTGTTTTCCTTTAGGGCTGATTTTCAGGAAGTACAATAATCTCTTTCACTGCTGCGCTGATGACATTCAAATTTATTTCCCTATTAATTTGGGTGAAGTTGGAATAACCTGACATTTGATGTTCATACTGCAGAGTCCATAGTGTTTTTAATTCTGTCTTAAAACTCACTTTAAAAAAAATAAAAAAAATCATGGGTTTGAGTTCAATTTGAGTCCCATCAGGTTTTTTTTTTAATATTGTGTTGTATTTTTTAACTTGTTTTTAGTCAAATTTCATATATTTCTTAGTTTTTGGTGTTTTATTGGTGGTTTTATGTGGTTTTATATTTGTTGCCTTAAACTAATATGTAAAGCACTTTGATAACCTTTTTGCTTTTATAGACATAAAATTGACATTTACTTCACTCCTTTCTCACAGTGGTTATTGCATTGATTACGTTCACCTGTGCCTCACTCTCCCTCATCTTTTGTTTCTTTTAGGAGCCAATAATTTGTCTGATGTCTGACTTTCTTGGTCCCGTCCTTCTTCAGTTTACAGATTAGATCCTTGATTAAGTTCACCTGTGGCTCATTAGCCCTCGCTTGTTTATTTTCCTCACTCGTGTCACACTATCTCTCTCTCCTTCTTCTTTTTCCTGCCGATTGTTGTCCTTATTGAGTTTACCTGTTCCACATTATCCCTTAATCATTGTTGGTTTTGTAACTGGTCCCTATTTCAGTTATTTACGTTTGGTCAGTCTAACCTCTTTATTACAGGATAACAGTGAGAGTAGAAGTTTGCAGTTTAGTGGGTTTAAATGACCTTTTGCTGTGAGTCACCACTCAGCCAGAATCTGTGATTAACACATTGTGTTGGGCAGAAGACAAATGCAGTATTAAACACATATATTTTGTCTGAGAGGTTCTCTCGTATCATGAGCAACCTGTGTACTGAGTTTGTAGTGAGTACTGTGTGCACTGTGAGTACACACAGTACTGTGAGTACTGTGTGTACTGTGTTCTCCGGCAATTTAATGATGTTGCTGTTGTTTAAGTGCCCTGCTGACATTCTCCTGCCCTCTGATGAGGCAGTTTGACTATTGATCAGGAAACATACCTGAACTGTACCCACACACACACACACACACCTGCTGGGTGTTAATGAGCCGTGGGATCGATTGTGGTGCTGCCACAGTGGATTTCCTGTCCTTCGCTCCTGGACTCTCCCAGGTATGAACTTGTCACGCTTACATTATTCAGCAGATATCGAACCTGCGACTATCAGGCCAGGACAGGTCAGTGATGTCATACAGGTGTTTGTCTGCAGTGAACAGTTGGAGGTGGAAGATAAATATTTTAATCTTTGTGACCATACGTGGCCAATCAGGATGAACCTAAACAGAAAGCACGTAAACGTCCATAGATTTGACTTGAACTGTTAGCAAGCTAATAGTTTGACAGTCGTCTTTTTAAGTCCTTGATGCAGGCTGAAGAGTAGATGTAGACTAAACAAAACCTGAATTAAACTCATCTGTCCTGACATCAGTTATACAAACTACACAAAGTACTACAAGTGTACAAAAAAGGAAGAAAAAGAAATAAAAAATGCTGAGTTTGTGCATTTTACAGAAGTTTGACTGGGAAACGTTTAGTTTAGCTAAAAGCTGCAGTTCCTCTAATGGCCACATATATAGAAATCAGTAACTTCCGTCTCCTCCTGTGACCAACTTATTATTCCAGCTGGGTGTCTGATGACCGGTAGGACGTACGTATTGATGGCTTGGATCTTATTCCTGCCGTTCAGCTTCTCAGCACATGTCACCTTCGCTCTTACACTTTTCCAGTCCGAATGACATCCTGATGTCCTCGCTGCAGATCCTGATTATGTGGATCGGTGAGTCGATGCTTTGCTCTCTCATGGCGTACAGCCTTAAGTCGTCCACGTACAGGAGGTAACTGATGGTCACTCCACTCCTGAATCTAGATGTGTATCTACTTTTGATGATGAGCTTGAGGTCTATGGAGAACACCGGCGGGGACAGTGCTTCGTATATTTTTATCTTCCACGCGTGGTTGCCTTGGAGTTGGCCTCCAGTTTTGTCTTTACTATTATTTTTTCCGTACTCTTGGCAGGCTTCCACATGTTCACCAATCAATAGAAAGTGGGCTTTTAAGGAATGGAGGAGCTACAAGGAGACGTGCGATGTGCTAGACTAAAACTTGTGAAGAGCTGGATTTAGCCCACAGACCTCAAGCTTCAGTGTCAGAGAACTGGGTTAAAAGATTTAGAGGTAGACATGAGCGTTGCACGGTTTTTCATCTCCTTGCACATTTCCTCTCAAAAAAGCATTTTCATTTGTTTCTACAGATATCGGACAGCAGTAAGTTAATAATTACAGAACCCTTTTAACGTCGAGTGAGTCAGACATTGTTGATCTGATCTGGACAGGATAACTGGCAGCGTCAGGACCTGATAATCAGAGTGAGCGATGGAGACGTTTCTCCTCCGTCTCTGCCCTCAGTCCCACTGAGCAGGTACAAGGACGCAAATACACGACAGTAATTAAAGCCGCTGACCTGTTTTTTTTTTTTTTTTCTGCAAGAGTGTAGGCCTACATTCAACATGATGGTGCATTCACTGACACGTGTGCACCCGGTTAGTGACAAAGTTAATCCCATTCAGTTTCACTTCAGTGTGTGAGCCATGGATCCTGCTGGACGCCTCAGCCTCAGGTCCAGAGACAAACCAATGAGAGGTGGACCGTTTGTTTTTAACTTTACTGAAAAGTGTTTCACACTCCTCACCGGGTCAAACTGCAGGATTTCAGTCTTCAGAAAGAAAAATGAGGTGATCTGGATCAGAACCAGATCCTAAAAACCCCCAAAAGTTGCTCAAATCAGCAGATTTAACAGGAGAATAGCTGCAGCAGCTCAGTACGCCATATTATTAGGTCAGTCACAAAGGAGCAAAGCCAGGAAAGACGCACAAAATGATAAAAGGAAGGACAAAGAAACCAAACAGAGACAGAACGCTTGGAAACCAACATCAGTTCAATCATAGCAAAAGACCAAAGGACAGAAAACCTGCTGCGCGCATGTCCGGTTTGATGCTCTGGCCAAATACTTTCTAGGTTTTTGAGTTTGTTGTGAGAAAAAGTTGTAGTGAGGCCACATTGCTCGAGCTGAGAAGGTGAACATTTACACGGATAAAACAAACTAAATGTGTTGGAAAATGATAGAGATTTCCTTCAGGCTGAAGGGGAGTTTTTCCTAAAGTGAGCGATTTTCATGACGCGTCAAGATGTCGTTAATAAGTTATAATAAAAACCAAAGAAGAATCGGGTCAGGATAGTTTTGTGTCTGCCAAAGAATAAATAAAAAAGTTTACCTTGAACTGGGTTGAACGCTAAACTGTAAATAAAACTTTGGCCACCAGGGGGCAGCAGTTTACCAGTGTTTTAGTATAAGTGCCCACCCCCATAATAATAAGATCTTGTGGTCACCTGTCTTTAGCACAGTAGGTGTGGATGTCTGACTAAGAAGCCATTTGTGGGGGTTCAGGCACCTGACCACCTGTTAGGTGAGTTGTTATGGACGTGTCCAATCAGGAGGAGACCCTGGGCAGACCACAGGATGCTCTGTAGAGATGATGTTGAGCCAGATGAGCTGTAGAAGAGGGACGGTTGGTTTTCTTGTTGACAGGATGCCAATATTTGAGCACCTGATTGGTGACAGGCAGAAGAATGACCAATGAGATCTTCTTAGAGATTAATTTTTACACTTTTAAATACAAAAGTGCATTTTCTGGAGTTATTATGTTTAGTGTCTTGTACCGTAAAACACTGAACTGTGCCCCCAAAAAACCAAACAGGAGTTTTGTATACTGATTAAGTCTGTTGATGGATGCTGAAAAATATTCTGGGTCGATGGAAACGTGACCATCAGTAAATGTTTCTTCTTCCATCCAACACTCAGCATGGTGATGATAATGAATATGATGATGATGGTGATGATGATGGGGATCGTGTTTGTTGTCGGTGACTCATCCTTTCTGCGCCTGATAATTGGATTGTGTAACGAGCTTTTCACTGCTAATTGGTGCGTCCACTCATAAAGACTCGTCTGCACTCTGCTTCCTGGAGTCACCTTTCACACCACAGGCAGCCAATCACAGTGAAGATCCACAGGTGGCTGAAAGATTGAAGCTCGGGGAAATTAACAGTTAGAAAGGAAGGAAATATGTTCAGTGATAAATAAATACACATATCGCCATAAGCCGAGCACTCAGATGCTCTGAGTTCTCGGTTTGGACTGATTACTGATTATACTGGGCCTATACATGCCTCTCGGTAGGCTTACAGAGCTGGTCAATCAGATGAAAGCTCACTTTTCGGGAGGGCTTAAAGCAACAGGTGCTAATTCAGCATAGAGCCCCAACATATGTTCAATAATGGCTACTTTGAGCTGTAATGAGTAATGTAATGTAAAGCTATGCCTTGGAGTACTAGAATCAACATATGCATCTGTATTATTTTCCATTCACACATCAATGCAGAAACAACAAGGAAAGAATATAAACAGAAACAAACATGGTAATTAAAGAAAAATATTAACAATTACTGGTTGCCAGAAATATTACAGCAACCTTAAAAAAAGAAAAATGAAGTCAACAACTTCCTGTCACAAGGTGCAGTCCCTCTAATGTCCACAGGGGGCTCCAGAGTCAGTCCAAAAAGACTCCCACAATAAAATGTCCAACAGCAGAAATAAGCATGTTTACAGCCTGACAGAAAAACTATTTTGGTCTCTATAAATCATTTTTTCCTTCATAGGAACTGTACGGGGAAGAACTTATTGATAACTCACCTGTTTAAATTGTATTAAGGTTTAAGTTTGCATTAGTGGGTCCATTTCCTCTTTGACTGACAGGCGGCTGTAGCTGCTAGCTGTCTGCTAGCTTCACCTGAACTGGACCTCTGGACTGTGTTTGTGCTGTTGGAGCCTTTTTAATGACATTATCTGACCAATAACACGACTGCTGAAAGGTTAACTGTATTAACAAACCGTCCAAGAAGCAGTACTAGAAAGAGTTCTGAAATAAAGAGGCTTCAGTGGAAATCTAATGCCTAAGAATCAATTAATGAATGTAGAAAGAAGCTACATTTTAATCAATATTTGAAATACTTGTTGTAGATTTAGCTCTTTCATAATCAGGCTCAGAGTCAGGCGTGTTCACAGAGCTGGGATCAGTTTTCTCTGGTTTTCTCTCCCCACCTGAGGCTGCAGCTTTCCAGCATTCACAGCGTGATCAGATGTGAAGCGATGAGTGAATCATTTCTGCTCTGAGCACAGAACGACAGGACGGCGAGCTGACTGTCAGATCACGTCGTTACCTGTGGGCTCAGAGAGCGTTTCCTCACTCGGAGCAGATCTCACGGTTATTCAGCCCTGACGACGTGTTCGTGAGCCGCGTGTGCCGCTGCTGTAGAGATGCGGCGGGAATAAAGATGCCTTTATGTAACCCTGCAGTCGACTTCACAGCCTCTGACAGGAAGTGTGAGAGTGGCACAGCAGAGTGACTTCAGAGCAGAAACTGAGAGGTTGCAGGGCTCGACAATTTAACATGCACCTTGTTTTGGTTTTTCTAAACTGACTACATGCTTCATGGAAAAAGTGAAGACTTTTAATGTACCACGTTTGTCTGCTCCCTCCATGAATAAATCAGAATTTCCTCGGGGCTTCTGCTCCACAATAAAACCGACAGCAGCAAGAGATGGGCTGCAAATCACTGTTAAATAAGCCGTCTGCTATGTAGTAATATAAATGTAAATATCTGGTTTCATCGAGAAAATGATGGGATGAGGAAAAGATCAGGATTTGTTTGAACATTTCTGTTTCCTGCACCCATCCATCCACCCCAACCTCCTCCATACAAAACCAAACAACCTCTGGCAAAGCCGATGGTACAACACAGAAGAGCCACCTCATCAGGCCAGGACTCTGCAGTCTATTTACACCTACAGGCCAGTGGACACTCTTTCAATGATGAGGATGTACACATCCTGGACAGGGAGGAACGCTGGTTTGAGCGCGGATTCAAGGAGGCCATTTACGTGAAAAGGGAAAGGCCATCTCTGAATCGAGGAGGGGGCCTAAGGGTACATCTGTCACCATCTTACAATGCTGTGATTGCAGCCATTCCCCAGCTCTCTGTGAATGGTACTCATGGCCATTGATCAGTGGTCTTTGATCAGTGGTTGTTGATCAATGGTCATGACCTCCAAGCCCATTGTTCAGTCAGTGGTGCTAGTTTCAGTCATTATGCAAATGTCCTGTTTATAAGGTTGAAACCTGCAGTCAGCTGAGACTGAAGAAGTCACCTGGATGATGATGAAACGTTTCTCCCACTGAAAACGTCCAGATGAACAGAATCAACCTTTTGGGATTTACTTAACTGGATGATTGAACATGCATCAAGACGCTCAGCACGCCTTGGTTGCCTTAAGTGATCAGGATTTTTGCCATGAAGGAGCAGCCCTGTGGGAGGCTGTATGATTGTGCCATCCGCCTCTTACAACAGGCTTTCCTTCTCAAAGTGACACTAAGGTGCTTCTTACTGTTAAAAAATGATGAGGCCAGTGCTACCTGAACTATGTGGCATTTTTCTAGGGAAGTGTGGTTGTTGCTAATAACTCTGTAATAATTTTTGTTTTTGAATTTTCTCAAACTGTGTCCTGCTAAAAAAACAAACAACCAAAGCTAAAATCCTAAAATTCTGGGGGGGTTTTCAGTTAGGTCACTGAAAACGGAGCTTTTTAAGTCATGCTGATGCTCTCCAGAACTTGTTTCTGAGTTTGTGCGTGGTAGAGGCAAACACAGATTTTGTGCTGCAATCTCAAATGTCCAGAAAAGATTCTGATATCAGACAGCGCCGTGTTGTTTGCAGGATTCTGACTGATGTTTTTTATCGCCAGCTGCTTTTGCCTGAACATGTAGAAGGAAATATTTTCAAAATAAAAGCAGAAAATCCTCATTTTAAAAATTGATCACAGCCTAAATCAGGTCTTCTAACTAATGTCCAGATCTGGTCACTTTTGGGTCCAAACAAACAAAATGGCAGCGCTCAAAATGCTTACGTTCAGTCCAGAAGTCAGCGGTTGGCTGTAATCTGTGAATTCGATGGTCTGGTTTGAAGATTAAAGTGAAACGAAAGGGGTTTTTTTTGTCTAACATGCACGACTCAGAGAGAGGGGCGCCTCGATGCTGATGTTGTTCTGTAGTAACCAGCAGTCGTCCTGCGGCGTGTAACGCGCTTGTGTGCGTCGGGATGCTGCAGTGAAGATGGAGTGGTCTGATGTGGGAGCAACATGAAACATCAGGCAGAATATTTTTAGGAGCTTCTTCCACACCTCCACCTCTTGTCTCTCCATCTCTCTCTCTCTCCTCGATCTCTCGCTGACGGCTGCTCTCTTTTCTCCTCGCTCCTCTCTCTTCACATTCAGCAGCTCTCAGCCTGCGAGGAAGAGGAGGAGGAGGACAGGATGAGGCAGGAGAACAGAGTAGAGTAAAATAGAGCAGAGCGGAGTGCAAGCATGAAATCGGCGGCTTGATCGGCACTTCTCTCTGGGATTATTCTGAACTTCTTGGGTTTGTTCCTCTTTTTCTGCATGTCGGGAAGTTGTTGATGAACTGGTGTAGGCAGGTGGATGAAGATGCTTTCCTCTCGCTCCAGAGAGATGTGAAGACACGTCACGGTGTAGCTCTTTGATTCTTCTGTTTGTGGCGCGTAAATCGAGAAAATCCCTGCAGCCATGTGCACTTCCATCGGGGCGTCTAAAGATGGAGGCAACCTAAAGTGATAAATTACCCAGAAGACACGATGAGCTCTTCGATCGAGGTGTAATCACTCAACGATTGTTAATTCAGGGTTTTTCTTTATTCCCTAATTAATCGTCTTCAGGCCAGTGCATCTTAACTTCTGTGACTTGTGTGGGAACCTTTAGGGTTATTTAGGGGACAGGTATCTTCTCTCGAGCTTTCAGCTGAATCTCTGGATATTTAAACTTTCTGTCATTCAGAGCTCCATCAGGATTTGTGATCTATTTCCAAACCCTCAGCTGAAGAGTGCGTTTGAGAGGGTCTTCATCACCGTTCTTTGGATTAGTCATCAGAAAGGAAGCCTCAACATGTAAACATTTACTCAAACATCAAATATTTAAACTGTTTAAGAAGAAGAATATCTGTTTCTCAGTCATGTAGTCCAGATATCACTTAACATCAGAGTTCACACAGGTTTTGTGCGGTGAAACGTACGAACGTGAAACGGCTTCCAAATTCTTCACTTTTGTGGATTTTCAGGATCCTTCTGGTGTTTTTGTTTTTAAGCCTGTACGTGTGAACCTTGTGCACCGGCTGCTTCTCACAGTGGATCTCTGGCGTTTTGGTTCCTAATCACCAATCTGCCATAAGGGAGAACATTTTTCATCCAGACTCGGTCCCTCCGAGGCCTGTCAGGCGAAATGTCACCTGTTTTGGACTGAAGGGTAGTCAACCTCAGACTCGGACAGCAGGAGCAGATATTTTGTTCCTCTGTGGCTTCGTCCTCCTCTCAGAGAGATGGCGGCGGCTATCGCCAGCTCACTGATCAGACAGAAGCGCCAGGCCCGCGAGTCCAACAGCGACAAAGTCGCCACTAACAAGCGACGCTCAAGTCCCAGTAAAGACCCAAGGTCTCTGTGTGAGCGACACATCTTCAGCGTCTTTAGCAAAGTTCGCTTCTGCAGCGGAAAGAAAAGACCAGTACGCCGGAAACCAGGTGGGTGGAACGATTCAGAGAGCAAAGGTTTCTCGTGTCACGGTGGGACAGGAACACTCAGGAAAACCTGCGTCTTTGACCCGAGCGCTGCTGCGAACAGCTCTAAGACAGATTCATGATGACCCTGATCAGAGCAGCTTAGCACGATTCACCGTTCAGAATAATCCTTCTTTATCTTACACAGGGCATCCTTTGTCCTCCTGATTGGCTGCCCCTCGTAAAGAACAGCAGATATATGACAGGAAATAACGCAGGTCAGGTCCAGTTTAATGTGAACAACCTGCAGCTTTAACTCAGCTTTCTTCTGATTGGCTGTCTCTTGCAAACAGAAGGTTTTAACAGCAGGTGAGCAGGCCTTCTGTGCACCTGAGATCGCCATATAAGAACATTTCCTGTATTAACGTTAATTTCAGATGTCTGGCTCCTCCCACTCGAGCACAGACACCTTGGTTGCTGCACAGTTACCTGATCAGAACTGACTGATGTTCACTGTGATAAAAGTAGATTTAATTTAATTTAGATTCATTGCTTTGCCTTACCTGTGTCTGTTGAGGGTCCGTCAACACTTAAGAAGTTCATTGGTTGCCTTGACGAGCGCGGTTTCTGTGCTTTTTAAAGCTCAGAAAGTTGAAGCTCAGGTTTAATTTGAGGTTTTTGGGGTGTTGTATGCTCTGTGGGTTTATCATGATACTGGATTACATAAAGAAAACTCACCTCACTGTTTGTTGTAGGTTCTTCCATGTTCTATGTTTGTTGTAATGAGCGTTGCATCATCAGGTCCCCACAGTGCGATTAGAGACGGCATTTTTCTTTTCTTAAAGTAACAGCAAACCTTTTTAGTCCTCCTGCAGATAAAAGTCGACCTGAACTCGAGCGGCGTTCCCTCCAGAGAAAGCTTCTCGGAGAGCAGCAGCAGAGCGTCGGAGAGCTGGACGGATGTCTGCGTTTACACATTTATGAGCTAGCTGCAGCTCTCATCTCTCATTAGCCGACTCCCCGCCGTCACCTCCGCCTCCTGTTTTCTTGGCAATACAACAAACGGCTTCTTAAAGAAACTATTACGCAGCACTTGTGCTTGATCAGCTCCTTCAGAGTCTGCAGACTTTAAGTTCTCCAGTAAGGAGCTGGTAGGAAGAGGCCGAGTTATTCATGAGTTATTCTGCAGCTGGTGAAGTCGGCGTTCAGCTCAACGTCAGCACTTTGCCCTGCTTTGATGTTTCACCCTCAGTGAGCCCTCTGCTAATGAGATCTGTTACTGCATGAAGCCTTTTTGAAGCCGTAAAGATTTCACCCCCAACTTTGCTCAAGTTCAAATCATAACACGACCGCTTGCCTCCAGTATCCTTCGGCTTTTTCGCCACCTTTACGTGCAGAATCTACCACACACAGGGGCAAAGTGTGGCCTGAGGGCCAGAATCAAGCTGCGCGCTCTCTCAGTCTGGCTTACGATGTCCTAAAAGGAAAACTGTGATGTCATAGATTCGCAAAGTCCTGTTTTGTTGAGCATAAAGCCCACTTTGATGTGAAGTGGGCTTTATGTGGCCCATGAAACTACATGATAAACATGTAGGAAAGTTGCAGAGAAGGTTGTGGTAGCTCATCGCTCAGACTGTCCTGTAATTATACATTTACAATGTACAGTTGTCATTAATTCACAGAACATATCCTGTACTTTGGTGTAGCGTGGATGGCAGTGGGTGGAGGGAAAACTGCAAAACTTATGAAAATACAGTTAAAAGTTCCAAATCTGGGCCGGATTGGAGTCATCATCGCGCAAATTCTGGCCCATGGGCCTTATGTTCGACACTCCTGATTTACACCATCACTGTGTTGGTGTGTGGAAACATGAGGCAATGAGGTCCACGAGCTATTTCCCCGTAGACCTCTGAAGGTCTGTTAATTGCCCCTTGGGGATAAATAAAGTCTTCTGATTCTGATTCTGATTCTGAAGGACAGGAAGTCTTTTTGACAACAGGTGTCGCCCCCTGGTGGCCTGTAAAAGGAATGCACATTTAAAAAAACGTTGGCTTTTATACCATCTCGGGTCATCGATAAAAATGTGTAAGAGATGAGCAGGTGATTTTCTTTCATTCATATCTTCTTTGTGTGGAAAGCTCCCACAGGAGCAGTCGCCATACTTAGTTCAGCATTTATTGTTTTGCTGCGGCTCGGGAAGACGAGGTTCGGTTTTAAAGGTGCTGTCAGTTTGATCACGCCTGAGCTCGGGGAGCAGCATGTGACAAGGTGTTTTGTCGCCCACAGCCTCACAGATGTTAAAACTCACAGCTTGTCTTCACACCGTGTGACACACACTCACAGATATAGCTCCTGGATGCGTGCTTATATTTAGTGATTACACCTTGCAGATGTTTCGTGATTGTCGGTGTTGGAATCGTCAGCACGCTGACTTTAGATTCAACTTCTAAACATCAAAACGCAGCGTGATGCACGGCACCACATGACTTCTATGACCTTCCTTTAATATGCACTGATGACATAAATATGTGCTAAAACGACTGAATGTAGGTGATTTTACAGCTCGTTAACTAAATGTTAAGGAATTTAATATTTAGAGGGTTTTAAAAAGAATGTGAGTGTAAGATGGTTTTAATAATAATAATGTATACTTTATTGATCCCCGTGGGGAAATTCCTCTCTGCGTTTAACCCATTCATTCAGTGAAGCAGTGGGCAGCCACCAGTGCAGCGCCCGGGGAGCAGTGTGTGGGGGCGGTACCTTGCTCAGGGGTACCTCAGGGTAGCTGTTCAGTGGATTCGAACCCCCGACCTTCCGATCATGGGGCAACCGCTTTTACCTACTGAGCTATCCCTGTCCTTTTAACTGATAATCAACACTTTTTAGGCATTTGTGAATTTAAAAATGACCAAAAATAAAGAAGTTAGCTCCTTGAATATAAACTTTAGGCCCTTGTTGGTATTTAGTTAATATTAATTTCTGTTTAACACCTTAAATTCTTTAAAATGATCATGTTGGAGGCTATTATTTTTCTCTGAATTCATAAACAAGCTTTTGAAATTACGCTTTTACCAGAAAGTAAACCTATGAGCAAGCACTTGAGCAAGGCGATAGTGGGAAGAAAAAACCCACTTTTAAGAGGAAGAAACCTCCCTCAAAGCCAGGCTCAAGGAGGGGCGTGCATCTGCCGTGATCGGCTGGGGGTCAGTGATGCTGTAGTCAAACGATGTGAAAATGATGCGTTTAAAAAGGAAGCTGTTTGCATCCACTTCCTCTCTCTGAAACAAGGCCTGTAATACTGTGTGCTTGTAGAAAGTGTAGTGGATTTGTTGATGATGTCAAACTGCACTCTGTTATTAATTTATACACATATGAGCTGTTTGACACGAATAAATCAGAGTAAAACCAAATGACTTTAATGAGCAGCAGCCAGTAAAGCTCTTTGTTTAGTTCTTTGTGTTTTATAGGGACAGTTGGTCCTTCTGTGTGTCAGCTCCTCCACACGCACACACTCACATGTCTGCTCTGTTAAAAGACAAAAACCTGCAGAAGGTTTAAAGGTGAAGTTTTACCCTGTTGTTGTGTTTCCGGACACGTCTGTCTGTCTGTCTTCGGTCCTTTCAGATGTTAAGTAGCACAGCGGCCTGCTCCACATTAGCCTCGCTGTCTTTTTGGTCTATTTCTGCCAGAGATGAGTGCTTCTGGCCCACATTGTCATCTGGAGCATCACTTCGTCTGCTCAGCTTCTACCGTGTTTACATCCTCAGACCTTCAGCTCGGTCTTAAAGTCAAACAGGCGGCCTCAGGTTTTGTCTCCTGGGCTGCAGACAGCCAGATGTGACGCCCTGGGGTTTGAACTATGTGTGTTTGTGTGCGCTTAAGCTTCACGTGGCTCAGGCTGGAAACCCATCAGCAGCCATCTGCTAACTCTGAGGGCAAAGGTCACTGATTCGAGGCTTCAGGAATTTCCTGGCTTTGAGACGGCATTGCAGACTCTCTCCACACAGATTGGAGGGTTTCCGATGGTCTGCCGGGCCTTTATATTTAAACATGTTCTTAAACTAGTGGCTAACACACTGTTAGTGTAATATGTCTTATGCAACCAAAGGGTGAACTGCTGATTTATCAGCTAATGCTAGCTAGCGTGATTTGCAAGCTGACCGACCAGGTGCGACGGTCCGCGGTCGAGTCTGTGTGAGGAACGCTGGATGGGAAATGTTGAGATGTACACTTGTTTCTTCTTCTTCTTCTTGTCAAATGTGAAAGTAGTGAAGAAGAAGAAGAAGAAGCGTTACATGAGTGAGATAAACTCACCGATGCTACCTGATGACCTGCTGTCAGGTACAGACTCTGTGTGTGTGTTTGTGTGTGTGTGTGTGGGCTGAACCTCACATCGGTCTTTGTGTTTCAGAGCCGCAGCTGAAGGGCATCGTGACGCGCCTCTTCAGCGAGCAGGGCTTCTTCCTGCAGATGCAGCCCGATGGAGCCATCAGCGGGACCAAGGACGAGAACAGCGACTACAGTGAGTCCCACATTAAAACTGTCCCTTATTTGTCTGGACCGCACGCTACATAAAAAATGGGCGTAGCTTCTGGGTCTGAAGAGTGAAGAGAAAATGCCTTACAGCTGTACTCTTGTTAATGTCCTCCAGGGGGCGATCCTGAAGGGTTTATGGGCTCGTATTGGGTCATGCTGAATAAAAAGATGAGATCATTTCGTAAAGTTTGGCCGTTCTGAGTGTCAGGAATCGGTTTTATGAAGGGTTCAGTAAGCATGTTGTTTCACACTCACTACTGTGTGATGTCGTGGCCGCTACCTCCAACTTTTATGGCAAGATAACATAAAAGACACTTCTGTGTTTCACAACCAAAAAACTGCCTGGATCAGTCAAATCATCCGATGTCACCCAAGAGAACAGCTTAGAAAGGTAAAACATTACACAGAAGAAGGATCTCAAATACAGCAGCTCATTAAAACAGAACATAAACATAATCCAGCAATGTTCTGCTGCTTCCCTGGGTTTGGGTGGTGAAGTCTAACCAGAGAAGCCCGGACTTCCTCGCCCCAGCCAGCTCTTCCAGTTTATCTGGGGGGATTTGTTCCCAGCCAGCTGAGATATAATCTCTCCAGTGAGTCCTGGGTCTGCCAGGGCCTCCTCGGACTTGCCTGAACGATGCGATGTGGAGGACCAGCAGCTCTGCTCTGAGCCCCTCACGAATGTCTGAAAGCCCCGTCGCTAACCACGCTTCAAAGGAAACGCATTTCCGCCGCTTATACCTGCAGCTCCATTCTTTCAGTCACTACCCACAACTCATGACCACAGGTGAGGGTAGGGATGTCGTTCCAGCGTATGTCACTCTCCCGCTCCACCCTCCCTTCACTAATGACACCACCCCTACAATGCTGTCATGTTTAAAACATTTGCTTGGCAAGCAAAAGGTCATTGGTTCGATTCCACAAATCCCTTTTGGGGTTGCGTCAGTAAACTTCAGTAAAATCAAACATGCCAAACAGGCGCAGTGGCGACCCCTTGTGGCTACAGCTGCTCATCAAACATCACGACTTCCAACTTGGACATTAACTCATCGCAGTGTTTACTGCCATCACCGGAGGAGCCGCCCCCTGCTGGACAGCAAAGACTGCAGGTTTAAGGCACATCCTTACGTATGTTTTCTGTGGATTTATTCAATTCACTTTGCCGAGCTGAAGCTGCAACTGTCGTCTATAACAGAGTGATCCGACTGGCAGATAATCAGACAGTAAGAGTCACCGAGGTCAGTCGGAGCAGTCTGAAGACAGTTTCCAATCCTTGATACTCGGTCACGTTTCTGCTGCAGATCTTTGTTTATCGGGTGGATGAGCTCAGGATTACAGCCTCTGCTGCTTCCTGTAAATCCTTTTGGTTTGGGAAAAAAAGAAGCAAAAACAGGACAAGAAGAGGAGGAGGAGGAGATGTTTTGGATTCCCCTCTCTCCCCCTCTCGTTTTCTCTTTCTCTCTGATCATCTCTGAGTTAAATAAAGGAGGATTAACTGCAGCCATTGCCACAGGCCTCTTCCTCCTCCACCTCCTCCTACTCCTCATCCTCACCCACACTGCAGCTCTCTGTCCCAGAGGATTAAATCACCTCTCATCACTGCGTCCCTCTATCACCCCCCCCCTCACTCTCTCTCTGCTTTTATTCACTCTTTTTCTCTCACTTTATCAGCTGGAAGCACATCAGCAGGCTGAGCCGGGTTTTAACCACCGTTACAGATCAACTAAAAGCACAAAAATTCACAGTTTGAAGAGGTGTAATGGGATTTTTTAATGCTGAGTGGGTCTGATTTACACAGGTGAAGAAGATTTAAAGGAGTGATGGAAGACTCACTGATGGTTTATTAATTTAAACCTGCTCTGTGCGACTTTTCATGACATTTTCATTTCTGACACTTTTAACTGCAATTGTGCGAACAGATAGAAGCAGACGTTTCTGTAGTTTGCAGGTTTGTGTGTTAACACAATGCAGAGGAAGAAAGGCATCAGGAACGAGCTTAAAGAAGCATCGATAAGGCCATCTCCAAAGAATCTGAAGACCGTTATTCCACAGTGGAGGAGGGTATTTGCAAGTGGAAAACATTCAAGACATCTTCTCAGGAGTGGAAATCCCAGCAAATTCACCCCAAGAGACTCTACAGGCCTCCGCTGGCATGTTAGCATGTAACAGCTGAAAAAGAAAAGAATCGAGCTGCTGCAACAGTCCAGAGTCCGGACCCCAACCTCAGCCTGACTGAGACGCTGCGGTGGAACCTCGTGGCTCACCCACCAATGATGAATTATTCCAGCAATCACCATTTTCACATCATCCTGCAGTGTTAAAAGTTTCTGCTCCTTCTGATATATATGTGTATATATTCATAGAACAAAAATATTCTGGGAGGTCTTTAATTCAGTTCAATTCAGTTTTATTTATATAGCACCAAATCACAACAACAGTCGCCTCAAGGTGCTTTATATTGTAAGGTAGACCCTACAATGATACATACAGAAAAAAACCCAACAATCATATGAGCCCCTATGAGCAAGCACTTTGGTGACAGTGGGAAGGAAAAACTCCCTTTTAACAGGAAGAAACCTGCAGGGGTAAGGAGAGGAAGAGAGCCAGATCATTAACTTTTGAAATCATGGTCATTAAGAAGGGAGTTCCTCATTCATCTCCACCGCTGGATCGTCACATCTGCTTTCAAAACGCCAAATGACTCAACTCGAGGTTTCACAATAAGAGCTCGGTAACTGTGGCGGACTTCCTGGTAGCTCCATCCATCTCCTATGCTCTCTGTGACTTTTTGTATTAATCTACTTTTGTTCCATTTCTGCCTCTCACTACCTAACTCTCTCTCTCTGTCTGTTTCTATGTCTCTCGCCCTCCAGCTCTGTTTAACCTGATCCCAGTAGGTTTGAGGGTCGTGGCCATCCAGGGAGTGAAGGCCGCGCTGTACGTGGCCATGAACGCAGAGGGATTCCTCTACACATCTGTAAGAAAATCTGCCTCATCCTCATGCAGGTCTTGAGCTTGTTTTTTTTAAAGGTTTGGAGCTTCACTTCCTTCCAAGGTGAATCTAAGTCAGTATATGCTGACACAAACACCTGCAGGGGCAGGTAAAGGCAGGAACTCCTGAAATGTCCCCAGTAATCATTTTGATGTGAAAATACTAACACGTCTCGTTCCCGAAAACACTGATAGAGTCAGCTTGGCCTGTTCTTTAAAGAAACTGGGAGACGTTGTAGTGCCGCAGGTTCATCAACTACTGTTTGTGATGTAATAAGAAGGTCTTACTGTTTTGCTCAAGGACTCGGGCAGAATTTAAAGGGTGACAGTGAGATAAAGTTTCTCACTGGGTTTTTCACTTCTCTCAGTTTTAATACACCTCATGCGATCCCCCAGATGATCTTCTTTCAGAATATTTCTGTCACATTATCTGACCGATCCAGTTCTTCCCCTGGAAAGAGATCCTGGGTTTTATTTTCTCTGTTTCAGCTCATGCTCATAAGCAAACTCGGTGACATTACGGTACAAAAGTTCCACTTTTAGACAACGTGTGTAATAATTAATTGATGATGAACAATGGAAGTAGTTAAGAGGACAGCCCTGATCAGACTGCTGTACACCAACTGAGTACATCTACAGCTGTTGTACTGCTGCTTCACCTCAGTGAGTCCATCTACCATCCATAATTCACAACACGTGCATAAAACTTTAAAATGCAATTCTTTAGCCTCTCTGTGTGCAGCATCAGGAAGGAGACAGAGTGGTGGAGGAAGAGTGGGACAACAGCGACGATACAGCCGATATGTGAGGAAGCTTTCTCAGGCGTGTTAGACACAAAAGTTAAATATGAGCTCGCAGCACGCCGGAAGAAGCTAGCTGTTAGCTGTGATCGTTGGTCAGCGCTGTGGGGAAGATGTAATACTGAGGAACGACCCTGAACTACCTGTTCTGCACTGCTCCTATTGGCTGCTTATGTCTGTCAATCACAGATGTCTCGCTGCCACTGCGATTTGAAGCCACGGACACTGAAACAGATCATTAGGAACAAACTGTGTGGTAGTTTGAGTCAGTCTAACATGAACATGCCTTGGTGGCGGGTACATGATGAAACCTTGCTGCCACTTTGCAGCTGTGTTTTAGTTCTGCTTTGTGGTTTGATGCCAAATATGGAAGTGCAGCTGTTAGTAAATCTGTAAATGTTTCTGCACTGGTTAGCTCGATGGTCCTCTTAATCAGCTTTTAGTGCAGGGCGATGTCATTATAAACACACGTCTCGTTTTATGTTCTTCGTTTCCTGTCCCACCTCCTCCACATTTGTACCACATGGTTTTTACACCAGTCTAACAAACTCAGTGCCAGTACAGTGCAGTCCTGAGTACGTTAAACAAACAGGCTGATGAAAACCTGATCCCATCTAACCAGTCAATCCTAACTGCTCACATAAGGCTTTGAGAGAAATGTAAATGCTTCCCATAGAGAACACGAAGATCAGATGGCTTTATCCAAGTGATCTGTCAGCCCTTCAGCCACATACCAGATAAATCCAGAATGGAAGAGGCAGCACTTTTTCTTTTTTTTTTTTAGGAGGTAAAGTGAGGATTTGGTTCAGCTCCATAAAATATAAACTCATGTTCTCTCAGGTGTAGCTTCAGATGAGGAGTACAGCAGCTTCTCCTCTTGCTCTGCAGTTATGTAAGAGCATTAAAGCATGAGGGGTAAGACAGCTGGAAGTAAAGTTGTGGTGTGCTGGGAGGCCCGACCGTCTCAACACTGTTTACTGATACGATCACGTCTTGATATGAGATGCAGGCTGCGTGCTGGGAGGAAAAAATACGCTTTTCATCATTTATTCCCTCTGTTTCCTCTTCCTCCTCCTCTACATCATCGTCACGCTCCATTTGAAGTCCCTTCTTTCCTTCCTCGTGGCTTCTTTTTCCTTTTTATCTGTTGCTGTGTTTGTGTCGGGTTTTATTAAGTGTAGTAGTGAGTTCAACTTGATTCTTATTCAATTCTCAGTCACTCATGAATCATTTTGAACACTCTAAAAGAATGAGACAGTTTTGTAATTAGCGTGCCACAATGAGTGAAATGTCACGGTACGCAATGAAAAAGTTTTTACATAAAATACAAATTTTATGGCAGGAACGCGTCTTAAAAGTTGGAGCAGGGCAGCAAAAGGTTGGAAGAGTAAGCACTACTACAAATAAACAGCTGGAGGAACATCTGGCAACTAATCAGGTTAATTGGCAACAGGTCAGTAACAGATTACATATAAAAACAGCCTCTTAGAGCAGCAGAGTTTCTCCAGTCTGCTTTGTAGTAGAAGAGAGCCTGGCTGAAGTCCAGACCTTTCACCAGCTCAGAACATCTGCAGCGTCATGAAAACAAAAACTGCTTTTTATTTATAAAGTAAGTGAACACAGAATTGAGGTAACTGAACATTGGCTCTGGATTTCTGGTAGACATATTTCATACAACTGTATTTAAAAGCTCCAAGTTTTAAACGTTGGGACAGGTTTTTGTATATTATGGGGGGTTGTTCTGCTCTGATTGGCTCGCCTGACCACCTGTTATATCCAGAGGGTGCACGCACACCTGTTATACCTGGAGGGAGGTGCTAAACTGGGACTTTAAACGGCCCAGCAGTCACGTTTGGTGTCAAAATGTCCACCACACGGATCTTACCACGGCGCGGCGGACACGGACACAGCTTCCTGCCCTGTGAAGGATAGAGTGCATGAACAAGACTTGCATTAATATTTCAACTTAAAAGCTTTTTAAAGCTGTGTCTTTCAAAATAATGTTGAGTTTTAGTCTTGAGCCGCTTTGTACTGAGCTTCCTTTCCCATTTATGTTTTATAGATATCACACATGATGTTACTTTATTGAAGTTCTTACAGCTAAGATTCCTTTTGTTTTATGAAAATTTTCAGAATGTATCATATCGTTATAGGATCAATATTTTATTTCTAAGATTGTTCTTTTAATTAGATTTTCACATTTCTACAGCTTTTTCTTCACGTCCTTCACCACCTGCTTATTGACAGTTTTAGTCTTAATTCCTTTTTTAGTTGATTTTATTGAGTAAAAGCAAACAGAATCTGATGTTATGCAGATGATGTGTTGGTTTACATGCTACAAGTATTCACACTACATATGGGACAAACGTCACACATTTTTTGACTTCCTTTGTCCTGTGTTACTTTATTTATCAGGATAATCTGTAACAGTATGGCTGAGGCAGACTGTATGGAGTGAGGAGTGGACCCAGAATGCAGACACGAATAAACGTGAAACAAAACTTGATATAAACAAAGTGAGCCATTTAATATGGCTGATGGAAGAATACTAAGGCAAACAAAGACTATCCTAAACTGGGGAAACTAAAAATACAAAGTTACCTGGGACATGAAACATGGCAGCTTGGAAACACAGCAAGGAATAACAGACGACCTGCCAAAGAATGAACAGAAACACACACACTAAACACACACAAGGGTGATTAGGGGAAGTGGAAACACATGGGGAAACAGCTGACACTAATCGGACATAACGAGACAAAGGAAGCAAAACCAACTACACTGACATAGGAAGCAGACCTTCAAAATAAAACAGGAAACATGAGACGCATACATGACAACATGAACTTGACCACAAAAGACATGCAGGCATGAAACACATAAAGGACAAGGGAGACTTAACACAGGGGTTGAAAACACAAGGGGAAACTAATAAACAAGTGAACTTAGAAAACCCAATGAACTTAAACATAACATCAAAATAAACTAAAACTCAAAACGCTTGGTCAAAAGACCCAGGAACGTGACAATCTTAATGGTCAATGCAATAATCTTTATAGAGCATGTTATCAAAACCAAGTCAATATGCAAACACAAATACAGATTAAAGTTGCAAGCAGTGATGAGAGGGTCCTCGCACCCTGGCACATTAAGCCATGCTGACCACTTCATATGCCCACTAGGCCGCGATGGAGAATACCATCTGACCAAATGTCACATCGATGTATATCATGTTTAGAACGGCAGTTAAAATTTCCTCTAGATTGGATGATGTTTATAAGTAAGTAAGTAAGTAAGTAAGTAAAGTTTATTTATTAAGCGCTTTTCACAGACAGGCAGTCACAAAGCGCTGTACACAAAGATTAAAATAAACAGTACAATCAATAAACATTATACAAAATG
>VUQG01019622.1:0-13035 GCA_015106755.1 Etia nguti | reverse complement strand
GACAACCGCCATAACAACGACGGCGAAAACAAAGAAAAAAAGAAGCTTATAAAAGGGGAGGGGGGGCGGTGGGGTCTTCTTGCTCGTAATGAAATATTTTAAATCAAATGGGGGAGGGGGAGGGGCCTGTTTGGAAATAGAAAAAAAAAATCAAGACATTGATGATGATGATTTACATTTTATGCAAAGAGCCCTGCTGAAATGGCGCCGAGAGGCTAGTCCACCTACTCTTCATCGCCACATTGTAATCATCATCATCATTTCTGTCACGACGATGACAAAATGTTTTTGCGAGTCGAGCGAGCGCTGAGAACTCAGAAGCTTTAAGCCATGTAGAAACTTCACTTCCTTTCATTTCTTAATGAATGCAAAGACCTTCGCACTTTTGACACGCTGCGCTTCTTCTTCTGCGTGATGTTCTGTCCAGTTGGAAGGAAGACCTTTTCTGTTTCGCCTTCTTCAGCTGCCACATCTTTACGTGCGTTATGTTGTGTTTTCGGGGTGGGGAGCCTATGTGGGTTTTTGTTGCAGACACTGCCGACTGAAGGAAGGAATACGGCTGGGTCTCCAGCTCTGTGCCGATCGAACCGCTTCCTGTGACGGAGGTCAGTCGGGCGAGCGGGTGACTGTACGCCTGAGAGGATCAGAACAGTGTGCCGGTTTGTGTGGTCACTGCAGGTGGTGTTCGCGTGAACTCCACATTCCTGCTTTTTAAAAACACTCAGCAGTTTGTAGGTCGAGTTCCTGCTTTCGCTTCATGTTGATGAAAACCAACTAAACTTGTTTAAACCCATCCAAACGTGAAGGATTGAGTTCTAAAAAGTTTGTGTGAGGCTCAGAAGGCTTTCAGCCCTAAGTGTTGTCTACAGGCTGTGTTAACTGCTATTGCATCGGCAGAGGAATTTATATTTGTCACTATGCATCGGTGACATCAGATATGATACAACCCCTGGGGTGGAGGTGGGTTGCAAAGAGGCTTGTAAAAGCACCCGCAGCTGTTTATAGGCCAAATACAAGCCCAGTTTTCGGTTGGAACAGACTGTAGTACGGGTCCGACTAGATGGTGTACTCCCAAATTTTTTCCATGAACAAATAGTTGACGATGGGGGGGATTTTGAATATCCTAAAAAATAATCCATTAATTATTTGAGGGTGAAAAGTAGGGAAAAAAATCAACCCTAGATGCCTCTCTGTATAAACTATACAATGGGTGTGCTGTCAGATTATAGGGAGCACGCCGACCGTATAGTCGGCAGTAACCATGAAATGTGCAAACATGCCAGAAATGGCTGCTGTGCAGCTTAGCATAGTGCTAATTCTTTTCCATTGCACAGGAAGTAATAAATGAAGGACGGCAGGAGTGATTTCACACAGCCCAAAATCAAGCAGCAACTTTCAGCAGTGAGTCAGTCCCCATAGACTGGTATGTTAAAATGTCCAACTTTACAGTAGAAATAAACAGCCTGATGCAAAACACTGTTAGAGATCATTTTCCCCGCCGAAGAAGTCTGAGCTCCAGTTTTGGCAACTGAAATTCTGGAATTTTATTTGAATGTAAAGTCCTTCCATTGGGTCCCGAATACAGCGAGTGACGTCCTGGTAGCTACAGTTATCCTTTATATACAGTCTGCTTTCCAAGACATGACTCATGTCAGTTATTGTTATAGAGGCCTGCAGCCTGTGAGGCAAAACCCGGGGCAAAAAAGGTCAAAGAGAGCCGTGAGCGCAGGTGAAGGTGGGGGTGTAATTCTGACTGTGGGGATTTTCAGACATGAGGTTGGTCTGAAAGTCTGAAAGCTGCTGATTTTAAAAAGGGATCAGAAGGAATGTGAAGTCCACCAATAATTTAATAAGAAACTGATCGCAGCTCAGCCTCTCTGTGCTGCGTTCAGGGTCTGATCACATGAAACGATTTTGGGTTTCGCGGCGTTACAAGAAATATTGCATGATGTACTTTCTGTGCGACGCCCCCGCAGACATGGGGAGATTTAAATGATTTATTGAGACACTAACAGCCGAGTTGTGTAACTCTGATCCGGTCTGAACAGGACTGAAGCTGAACGACGAGCCGACCGTGAGCTGCCCTGTGCAGGCGTGTTGGAGCTTTGCGTGATGAGGATTTAACGGGTTAAAACCCCACAGCATGCGCTCACTTTGTCTGTTATTAACACGACTGTATCTTTGGTTTTGATGAGGACGGGCACACTGAGCTCTGATTGGTTCATTTTTTTTATGTGACTTAGCACGATGTGTGTGCAGCGGTTCATGAGAGTGGAAGAAAATTTGATTTTTAAATTTAACTTCAAGGAAAAGATGAAATGATAAGTTATTGATTAGTGAATTTTATCAAAAGATTCCAGAACAGGTTTTTATGAAATCTCACATGGATATGAATGTTTTTGGATAAAAAGTCTGAGGCTCCCGCACTTTCACTCCCTCCACCGCGATGCATTCAGGTGTTGGCTGATGGGGGGGGGCTTTGGTAGCGTTTCTGACACTGCCCCGCTTTGTTTAGACAAAGAGCACTGCCCTGAAAACTGTTTTACTCCAACTTCGTCTGAACTTCACACAGCTGAAAGGAAACGATTTCCTGTTGTCTTACAAAATAAAAGTCAAGAGTTTAAGAAAGAGCAGACATACAGCTCCCTGGGTGGATGCTCAGGATTTAAAAGTTCCCTTTCTTGTGTCTACCCCGAGTACGTTTCTTCCTTGCATTGCTCTGTAACAGCAAGAACTTTTCCTTTCCAGAGAGTAAAGTTTAGACGTTCAGCCTGAGTCGCTGCACTGCCCTCTCCAACCTCTCAGACTTTCCTTCTTCTCTCACTCAGACCCTTTACTTCTCTCCGACGTTACAAGCCGAGTTTCCCAAGAAGAAAACCGGAAGAAAAAAACGAAACCAGTCTTCATTAAACCCGTCCTTCCTCCTGCACACGTTCTATCACTGCCTTCTCCGTTCTCAGCGGGAGAAAATCACCAGAACTGCAGCATGTATGAAAACTCGTTAGTGCCATTAGTGCTGTGATCCTGTCTCTGCAGCTCATACTGTGATTCTACAAGTTCAGCCTCTGTCAACACGCTGACTCAGAACAATTCTGAGAAAGTTCTGTCATCATAAAATCATTTGTAAAGATATTTTTGAGTCATGAAGATCAGAGATGGAATACCTCTGCTCAGGCTGAAATGTCCCTCCACTGTAAAAAATTCCTGGTTCCACATCTAGATTGGACCAAGTCCCAAAAACAGTCCCGGCAGACGGCTCTTTTTTGATCCTGATTCTGTTGCTGATTAAAAGGAAGTTCTCAGAACCTGAACAAGCAGCTGCTCATTTTAGAACCAAGCTGGGCTGGACTTCCACCTTACACCAGTTTGTACCATAAGAAGGAGCAGCAAGTCTGTGTAGCTGTATTTAACAAAGTAAGTTAAGAGAGTAACGTCTGTCGGTGAAAAGAGCGTAAGGATAAAAAAGAGCAAACGTTTAAAGAACAGTCACATTTTAAACCAGTTAAAACAACAACTGCTGATGAAATTCTGCAGATGTTAGTTACCAAAAAAGTCCCTTTAACCCAGGGGTGTCCAACTCCAGTCCTCGAGAGCTACTGTCCTGCAGCTTTTAGATGCATCCCTGCTCCAACACAGCTGAATCAAATGGTTGGATTACCTCTTCAGCGTGCCATCAAGTTTGGCAAAGGCCTGATAACAAGCCATTCATTTGATTCAGGCGTGTCGGAACAAGGATGCATCTAAAAGCTGCAGGACAGTAGCTCTCTAGGACTGGGATTGGACACCCCTGATTTAATGAAACGAGGAGCTCGGCCTGCAGATGGACGAGAGTTTGATCTTTGATGTGTTTGTTTTTGGGAAATTCGTCACCTCCCGTCGGCCGACACCAAGCTGCAGAAATAACACTTAAAAACAGTCTGAGGCTGAATTCAGATCAGTGAAGGTGGAGGGTGAAAGGAGGCGGGGTCAGGCGGTTGGTGACGTTGTAAATGGATAAATGGACTGAAGGATGGAAATGAATGAACCAGTCACAGTCTGCTGCGCTGCCTCTGAGAATGTCTTCCAGTTTGGGGTTCTGGGTCGGACCGCGAGGACTGGAACACGAGCGGCTCGGTCCAGCGCCAATGCTCTCCTCTTAATGTTTCTGTAAGCGTCAACACAACCAAACCACTCGACAGGAATGTTGTACCGGGTGTCTTTTCTACCACATCCTCTGCTTCAGGCTCACCAGGAGAACTAGAACTAGAACCAGAACCGAAACACAGTTTCAGTCTAACTGCCTTCAAGTTACAAGATAAGTTCACCTCAAAAATCAAGTGAGAGCCCGTTTGTACGGAGGAAGCGATGTGCCAGTCACATAACATACATCATAAATCTCAGTTTATTATCTAAAAAAATCTAAAATCTAGATGGAAATCTTTTTATTCCCATTTTTTAAAAATATTGAGCTCGTATGATAACACGCTAGCACACGACAGCAATGAAACAAAAGGTGAAAAAAAGAAAATTAAATTCAACAAATAGAGAAAAAAAAATCAGCAACAAGTAATAAACTGGTAATAAATTTAATAACTTTCATAGATTTTAAAAATAAACTTGTTTCATCTACTTTTTGTTGTTAACTTGATATAATTTAACTTTTATGAGTTAAAATAAATAAAAAATGTTGTTTTGATTTATTTACGTGTGACGCCAGATGAGATTTGTCACCTTTCACAAACTCATATGAACACCTGCGAAGAAAAGATTTTAGTTGCATATCAAATATTTGGGAATGTCTTAAAGTGTAAGAAAAACCTGATGTGTGCGCTCTCGTTCCCCCTCTTTAAATGTCCACAGTGTTTCTTTTGTCTCCGTGCTGCCTGTTGTTCATGTTCGAGTCTTCACAAGTTAGCAAAAAATAAATGCAGAGTTTCATATTCTTTATTTCACAAGCACAAAATCAGAGCAGGAACATTGAACCATCGTTAATAAGGCTCGCGTCACCTAAAGGCAGCATGAGTTTGTAAACTGGTTCATGAGAAGCAGAAAGTGTAGAAAGGACACTCTGCGGGGAAAGTCTGTGTTTTAAAGCTTTCGGGGTTCGACTCTGAGGTCTCTAGAAATTTGACGACGGCGGTTTTAAAGTTTCCTGATTATAAAAACTGAAACGCTCAGTTTTTAATTCAAAAACAGTGAGATATTGAACCTGTAGGGGGCACTGTCGTATCACAAAATGATGATGTCATTACGAAGCCACGCAGGCCCCAGGAGGAGGGTGAATGTCACCGAGTTGCAAAGTGTTTGTCGAACCTGAAATCTCTTGCTCTTTCTTTGTGTTTGCTGATGTTTGCACCTTTTCGGACGCACCTCCATATAAACGCATCATATATTAGAAAAAAATCATCGCAAATACGCAGCAGGATGAAAAAAAGAGTACTGAAAAATAAAAAAAACATATAAGAGTATTAGTGTCTGTCTGTGTTTTTTACACCTGATGACGAACGTGTTTGTCTATGTACATGTTAATCTACTCTGCTCATTCACAGCGGCTTTGCATGAGTCACAAAATAATCCTTCTTTATCTTATCCTGGCCCTTTGTGCAGCCCCTCCTTCAGGGCAACTTTCTTCTGATTGTTTGCTCCTCACAAAAAGGAGGTTTCAAGGGTGTGAGGGCGGGGCTTCTGTGCAGTTATGACCATTTAAGGATATCCCCTGCACACAAACCCTGGAAACGCAATAACCAACAAAGACAAAGTCGGCCTGTGTTTTAATCTGAAATAAATCTTCATGCTCTGGCCACCATCTGGTTTCAATTCAATTCACTGTAATTTTTAAATAACAACATTTCACAACAACAGCTGCCTAAAGACATTTCAGCAGCGCCTGCTTAAAAAAAGGATTTATTTACATCCGGCTAAAGAACACACTGTTCAGTCCATAAGCACACGTTAGTTCATTTGTCTGCCCCAAAATGTTTGAAATTTGTGAGTCTGGGATTTTATTGTGTAAACAAAATGAAAGAATAATTTTAAACAATATTGAGAAACGTTCAGAGTAGCACAGATATCGCTCATTTTTATCTGAAGTTAAAAGTTCATCAGACTTGCTTCATGGTGATAAAGGGCCTCCTTTATCTGTCTGTCATCAAATCTCCTGTAAGTTGGAGGATTTGTATTCGAATGACTTCGGTCCTGCTGCATAAACACGAAACGCACAGATTCAGACTTTAGGCCAAAAATAAAGCTCGTGTATATCACATCGGGATCTCTGAAGCAGACGCAGCGGGAAACACTCAGGTGTTTTTGTGGTTTCCCTCTAAAAAGCTCTCAGTTATTCCCAAGATGAAGTGAAAACCACAGAGATGGTCTAAAAGCTCATCCAACCACTCAGCGGCTGGTTTCCACTTTACGGGCGACGACCTCGCAGGCGGCTTCATCCAACTTTAACGAGGAGAGACACAAAAACATGACTGTGCTGCCGCTCCGACCATCAGCCGACATCACAGCAACAAGGAGGAAACACCGTCAGCCTGACCTCTGGGATCCAACAGCATCTTGTTGTTAAGCAGGTGGCAGGTTTTATTTTGAAGAAAATGACTTTTATTGTGAAGCATCCAATTACAAACCAATTCACATGGTTTGAAGCGACTCAGAGAATTTCATTTCTAAATCTGGTCACACAGTTAGCTGTGAGAGTTTTACTACAAAGCAGCATTAGCATTTTATTTTGTCTCTGAGCTCTTATTTTGAAACAGTTTATTGTAAAAATGCTCAGAGGCTTTTACTGTGAAGCTACTAGGGGACTTTTATTGTGAAGCAAGTAAAGGAATATTGTTGAGTTTAAATAGCCACTTTAAGTCTTTTACTTTGAAGAAGCTTTGTGACCTTTATTGTGAAACTGTTGGTGGGCTTTTATTGTGAAGTGATAGGAGGACTTGTTTGCTTTTAATTTCAAGCATCTTTGTGCTTTTATTGTGTGTACTGAGAGGCTTTTATTGTGAAGGAGCAGTAGTACCCTGACCCAGCTTCAAGACTTTTATTTTATGTGAGACGTTTATTGTGAAGCAAACCAGAGACTTTTAGGCTTTTACTTTGACACATCTTTGTGACTTATTGTGAACTCGTTTCGGTGATTTTATTACAAAGGGCAGGATTCTTACTTTTACTACTCAAATGCGTTTCAAGACTTTAATTGTGAAGTGTTTGTGTGACTTCCTGCTTTTAATGTAATCTTTTGGATTTTAATGTAAAACAGCTGTAGGGCTTTTATTGTAAAGAAGATGGGGGGCTTTTACTTTGAAGATATTGAAGAACTAATGCAAGGGCTTTTATTTTAACAAGTTAACTTAAAAAGGTAAACTAAAAATTAAACTTATTGACTTTTACTGTAAAGCAGTTTTAGTGCTTTTACTTCTAAGGAACTAAGTCAGTTTTTTTGTTTTTTTTGTAATTGGTAATCTTTTATTCTGGAGCCACGATGGGTTTTTCACGGTGAAGTAGGTAAAGGATTTTTACTTTGAAGCAGCCTTGGGATCTCTACTGTCTCATCTGCAGATGAGAGGCTTTTATTGTGAAGCAGCAGGTTGGAGACTTTTAATGTGAAACATCTATGTGACTCGCTGTAAAGAGTTTAATAGGTTTTTACTGTGAAATTACAAAGAGGCTTTTATTGTGAAGCTGTAGGAGGAATTTTAAGGTGAAGCTGGATCAGAAACGTCAGGTTTACTCTGCTGTGATCAATCACACTTTCATTGATTATTGATTGATCCGAAAATGAACTGGCTGGTCCTCCATTGTCAGTGCTGTAAAGGTGGAATGTTTCAGTTTAATTTCCTTTTAGGAAGAGCAAGAGTTGTCCATTAAAATGTTACCAGTTTTACACATTTCAGTTGTTTAGATCAAATCTCTCATCCTCACTATATTAAACATAAAACAGCTGGGAGTTACTGTGAAGAAACATGGGGATTTTATTGTGAAACACCTGGGTAGCTTTTTCTCTGATGTGACTGTCATCGTGTCAACAGGTGAGAGGCTTTTATTGTGAAAGAGTCAGATAATTGGGATTGATCAAGTTTTATTTTTCTCTTATTTTAAATTTCCTTCACCGCATTTGAACGATTTTTCGCCTCCTTCGGGTCATCTTTGAGCCCCTGCTGGTGCCTGCAAAGCTCAGACTGCTGACAGACACCACCAGGGGGCGACATCACACCAGGCTGGAACTTTTATTACAACCATTGTAATCAGAGTACAGTTTCAGACTGAAGCTGCACTGCTGTTAGTTCCCATCTGGAGTTTCTGACGATTTCTTTAAATAAAGCCTGAAAGTTTTTGAAGCTTCCTTTTTTTTAATCAGCGAATTTATTTTATTTTACTAGTTTCAGATCTTGATTTTTAAAAAAAATGTGAACGAAATAAAAACATGAATAGAAAAACGCAGTGAATTCAAAAAAGGAGCGCCGTTATTTCAGACACGATCATAAACAACAGACCCGTTAATGGAGGAGGGGGGGCGTTCACGTGTGTGTGTGTGTGTGTGTGTGTTATTGGGAAATCGCACTCATCGATGTCGCAACAGAGTGAGAGAGAAGGAGGAGGAGCGTGGACCGGAATCCGTGGAACTTTTACTTCCTCCATGTAAACACTGCGCCGCTCGCTGCGACTTTTACGCGCTTTTAAGACTCTTTAAAGTTTGTGAGGACCGAGTGCAGCTGTTAACATCTGTCAGCATCTGTCCACAGGCTCACTCTACCCTCCCCCGGCTTTAATTAGTTAATCGGCACGTGATGCTAACCGCGGCTGCTTAATTACCCGGAGCAGCTCAGAGCGTCACGTTGGAGGAGTTCCCGGAGCACCGGGGCCTCCGCGGGAGATTTACAGCCGGGATCGAGCCCTGACACGCGGCCGTTAATCACCAGAGCCCCGCTGCTCCCGGAGGGTGAGGGAGTGAGTGAGCCGCAGGACTCTGGCGCCTCACACTAGACCCGGACACTCCTGGTTCTGGGTTCGCCCACCGGCACATCCAGCTGGACAGCCCCGACCGGACGCACACCTATCACCCCCGGAGGACCTGCTGCCAATGTAAGTGACCGCCTGCTGGTTTTAAATGTACTGTTTCCTCTCCGGACCCTGGCGCTGTGCTTTTATAAGCTGAGGTTGGTTCTGCGGGCTCACTGACGGAGAGCATCACCCCGCACACCGGTGATCCGCAGCGGGTTGTCCGGACGCAGAGCCTCTCTGCTCGTGCCGAGTTTCATTCTCAAAATCTCACTATTCCTGCATGGATCGATTTTCTTTATCAGAACACGCACTCGGAGCAGAGCCACGCGTCAGCTGTTATCATGTTTATGTGTTCTTCGGTTCGGCGTGCGTGCCCTGCCCCGACCTGCCCTCACTCAAAAACATGTACAACTTCAGTAAATCATTTACCCTTTGTTCTGCTGCTGCTGCTGTGAGTGGAAGTTCAAATTCAGATATGTTATGAGTGCCGAATTTTACGTGAAGCACCGAGAGCTTCTTAAAATGATGAAGAGTTTGTTTAACAGCTGTCCGGAGGTGAAGGCAGCTTGAAGTGGACACTTTTTAAATGTGTCTGACGTTTGGAGGACAGTCTCCATCGATCTGGTCCTGATAATCAGATTATAGTCAATCAGGTCAGAGTCTGCAGTGATCAGCAGAAACACAACTGCAGCCCACATGCCTCTTCTTCTTCATCATCATCATCATCATCATCATCATCATCATCATCAGATCTAAGCACTGAACTGATGAGGCAGTGCAGTAAAAAAACACTGAAGCCTAAATACAAAACCCCCCAGAAATTAAGAAAAACAACAAAGAAATAAAAGTGAACGTTCACAGTGAGCAGATGAGTAAACTGTAAATGAAGTGTGCAGATGGAGTGATGAAGATTTCCTCAGAGGAAGCTGCTGAGTGTTTGTTTAAATCACCCAGTCTCTGAAAAATGGGCAATCTAGTACCCAGAATCCTCTGGGGCGAAGCTCGAGGGGGTTATATCTCTACCTGTGATGAAGCGTATCGCTCGGTCATACAAACATACACAGGAGCTGTGTGTGTGTGTGTGTGTGTGATGGATGGCGTTGGTGAGCAGCTCTGGGTCTGTATGTCCCTCCTGGGATCCACTTGTTCTGCCTGATTGTCCACCATGACTCTTTATGTCCCTCCGTCTGTCTCTTGCAGCGCCTCTCCATCTTTCTTCACCTTCTTACTCGTTTTCTGCTGTGGTGCATTTTCCCATCGCTCGGCTGTTAGTTTGTTATTAAAATATTACAAACTCAAACAGGAACAGCTGAAATCTGTGGCCTCTCACATCTCAGATGTGAGAACCTGCTTATTATGTTTTCATAAAATGAACGTTTGTGGGTTTTCAGGTGTGGGTCGAAGGAACTAAGTCTTTCTGGAAGTTTTGGGATGTTTTCCCAGACCACATGATTAATCAGACTAATGGGAACTGAAGTGAAAGTGATGGTTTCCGTATTGGGAGGCTGGTTCTGTTCATGAGGGGCATGAAGTAGATAAAGACGTGAGTCAAGATTCTGTTTGCGTCACAACCTTCAACAGGCTCAGTCTGAGACCTACGGCAGCAGTTATGGCCGATGTGCTGGTCAACACAACCCCGTAATTATTTATACTCACTCCCAGCTCGCTGCAGGCGATGGCTCCATGGCGACCGGCTGCATCCAAGCCTTACATCATCAAGCTCAATGCAAAGCGTCAGATGCAGTGATGTAAAGCACGCCGCCACTGGACTCTAGAGCAGTGGAGACGTGTTCTCTGGAGTGACCAATCACGCTTCTCCGTCTGGCAACCCGATGGACGAGTCTGGGTTTGGCGGTTGCCAGGACAGCAGTACTTGTCTGACTGCACTGTGCCAAGTGTCAAGTTTGGTGGAGGGGGGACTGCACACCAAAGCAGGTCCATAATGATGAGCGAGTTTGGTGTGGAAGAACTTGCTCAAAACTCACAAGTCCACTGTGCAGTAATGTATGCAGGCAAAATACAGAACAACTAATACTTTCTACAAACTCTAAATTGAGTCAAGCTAATGATGACCTCTGCTAACAAACAGAGTGAGCCCAATAACAGAGCTGTTACTGACTTTTAATTCCAGTTACATCTTTGGCCTCCAGTGAGCAGCAAGACAAGATTATTCAGATTGTTGTTCTGACCCGTCTCCGGTCTTCCCCGACCTGCTTGGTGAGAGCAGGTTTCACGCTCACGTAGTTAGAAATGCCATGAAAGGGAGGAGCTCGGGTGGAGGTGGGTTGCAAAGTGGATTGTAGCTGCAGGATAAAAATACGCTGCCCATCCTCCTCAGAGACGATGCATTACCATGGCAACTGAGAAAACTCAGTGCCAACAACTGTATTTCAGCCCAAAACCGTTTTCAGCGATCAGCTTCTCGTGTTGACCGTGTGACTTTTCAGACTTCCAGATTTAAGCGCATTAACGTCCACGCCTCACCTGCCTCCCCTGCCTCCCCTGCGATCAGCTGACTGAGTCTCCTCCACTTGTTCCAGGTGGATGAAGGAAAGACAAACAAGCTGCAAAGCTTCTTCCTGTCAGTGCGATGGGTTTGGATTACTAAGCAACCATGAAGGCGGTCTGTTATTCAGACAGCGTGACATCAGCAGTTACATGCCTGCAGCTCGGGCTCGGGTCGTTTCGTTTTTCAGAGACATTAATCAGCCTCTCTGTGGATGTGCGCGGGCAGGGGACCCTGACTTCCCTTAAGAGTAAAATCTCAGGCGCTGCAGGTTTTACTGTCCCTGCAAACCATGCCTTTCCTTTTTAATTTTATCTGTTAGTAACCGGGTAATCTTTACTCTGCTTTTTATAGATTATTAGGATAAACCATGGCTTTACTAGCTTTATAGTTAAAATAGTAATATACTGTATGATAGTAACGGCTTGCTGAGGCTGGTTGTATCTGCAGATTTAAGCAGATTAACAACGACTAACCTTGAAGACATTTCCTGTGTTTAGAGTTTGACTCAGTTAGATTCTGTTGTTTGGCAGAAGTCTAGTTTTTATTTGATTTCCGTTCCTTTTGAGGTTTTTCCCATCTATTTTTAGCTTTTATTTAGCTGTGATCATCTATGTAAGGAGGCCTGTGACCTCTAACCCCCTTTCCTGTCCTGAAACGCGCTGCACGCAGGAGGAGGAGGTGGCATGTATTGATCCATAAAAATTAATCATGATTCGCTCCTGTAGAGCAAACACACACTCCCACAATAAACCAATAAAATGAAATGAAAATAGATCAAATTTCTCATTTCTCTCTGCCATGCGAGTTGGCTTTTATTTGAAGTCAGTTCCTTAGACGTGGAGGTCATCATCATCATCTCAGATAACGACCGGATTAATCAGCTCACTCTGCTGCTGCTGCAGATTTATGGAGATGGGGCAGGGCGGAGGCCGAGGTACACAGACAGACAGAGGTGGGATAGATCGGCCTGGACTCTGTGCTGTAGTCCAGTAAAACAGCCGGCGTGTGTTGGAGGTTTCCCCGGCAACAGATGTGAATTAAAAAACAAACGCATTCTCATCTTAATGCATGCTCACTCATCCAGGTTTCCTCAGTGGGCTGGTTTATGCCATTATGCAAATGTGGCTGTAGCTTAGGTGGCAGAGCAGGTCAACCACTAACCAGAAGGTCAGTGGTTCGATCCCCGGCTGCTCCAGGCTGCATGCCAAATATCCTTGGGCAAGATACTAACCCCATGTTGCCTACTGGTGGTGGTCAGAGGGCCCGGTGGGGCCAGTGTCCGGCAGCCTCGCCTCTGTCAGTGCGCCCCAGGGCAGCTGTGGCTACAATGTAGCTTGCCATCACCAGTGTGTGAATGGGTGAATGACTGAATGTAGTGTAAAGCGCTTTGGGGTCCTTAGGGACTAAGTAAAGCGCTATACAAATGCAGGCCATTTACCATTTACCATAAGGTTGGGGAAACCTGCAGTCAGCTGAGACTGAAGAAGTCACTTGGATGAGTAACGAAACGTTTCTCCCACTGAAAACGCCACGTCCAGATGAACAGA
>VUQG01019621.1:0-16718 GCA_015106755.1 Etia nguti | reverse complement strand
GAAACGGGAGATGGAAGCATGTAAATATAATAATAACCACTGCAGCCAAAAAGAGTGCCTGACGAGCACAGTTGTAAGTAAGCTAGTAAGACTCGACTGTGCACTGTGTTCGTGTTTTCCTCCGAAACAATAAGTTCGTTGGAGCAGCCTTTCAACGCCTCTCTCTGTCTCTCGCTAGCAAAGTTGACCCAGACAACAAAGTAAAGCTAGTTTTCAGCTACGAGCCCGACACGGAACCCGACGTATTAGTCAGAGGTCCATTTACTACGGTTCGGAGCCGCGGACCTGTTTTATATACACGCGGAATAGTTTTCTATACGAGATCGCTGCAAAAAGTGCAGCCTTACCTGATGTCCACCCTACTGTTACTCATTTTATATTAAGATTTAAAAATCTAGTTGGTATTGGTATGGGGAGTAAGCTTCAGTAATAGTAATAAATCACACAGCAATAGTACATTCATGTAGTTGTACAAAGCATGACAGTATATTAAGTAATCCAAAGTATTCAGAATATGTTACTCTCATTGAGTAAAGTAACGGAATATGTTACAAAATACATTTGGGGCACGTATTCTGTAATCTGTAGTGGAATACATTTTAAAAGTCACCTTCCCAACAACAATTGCAAACATGTAACAATCAAATACAGAGCATCATCCCAACAGAAGGATCTATATGTAGCACATTCCCATCTGGGAAACATGGGTGTCTTCAATCCTGGAAGGGTTGATGCTGATACTAACTAACATTATATAAGGGATCAGACAACAATCTGAAGGAGGAGAAAAGAAAATAAAGTACAGAAAAGGAAAAGAACTGGGGGAGTTAAATTGGAGAAAACAAAAGCTGAAAACCTCAAGGATAAGATGAAGAAGATGTGAGATGGAGAGATGAGGAGAAGAAAGAGGGTTGAAAGAGGAAGAAGGGAGTCATGACATGATGGAGAGAGGAAGGTGCAGTAAGACGGGACAGAGGCGAGCAGGGCAGAAATGGAGACTGGCGAAAAGAGGGATGAAGCAGGTGAAGCAAAAGCCCAGCAGAGTCTCCTAAAGATATTTACGGCATCCAGCTTCCTCGCAGCCTGGCCAGCTGGGGAGAGCAGGTGGACCAAACAGGTCAGCTCTTTAAAACACACACACTCACTATTGTCCTCTTTTAGCTAATGTTTGAGTGCGCCATTACTGCGGCCGCCAGGTTGCCGCTCCTCTCCCATGTGTAAAGAAAAAAAAAGAAAAAAGCTTGACTCTTCACGCAAACTGGGCCAGGTGTGTGTCATTGTGTTACGGGGGTTAAAAAGACGTGACCCAAGAGTGGGACAGCGAAGAGAGATGGCGGTGCACGTTTGTGTGTGTTTGTCCATTAATCATAGCTGTGCTCCAGGCCAAGCCCTCTGTCCCACCTTTTCACACAATGGACCACACTCACCTCTCTGTGAAGCGCCTCACACACATTTACACACACAGTACAGAGAGAGAGCGAGAGTTTGGAGCTACGTCAAATCATTTTGGGGGGGGCGGGGTGAAAAAAATGCACACATTTATTTTCTGATATTATCTTATTTTCCTGTGGCTAAAAACAAACCACTAACTTGTGCATTCTTGTGCATGCTATTTTTTGTTCTGTCATTTCTGCAAAAAAACCCAAAACATTTTGTTCTTACATCGTATTTACAGCTAATGTGAAGTTAAATATACAGAAGTGCTTTAAAACTACATTTATCCATATGGCCAGCAGGAGGCAACTCTACTGACTGCAGAACAGAGCCCGATTGTGAAGTCCATGGGAAAATGACCCCATGCTTCCTTGATTTGTAAACTCTTTCCTGGTGAGTTTCCTGGGATAGGCTCCACCCCCGAATTGGATAAGCAGAAGAAAATGGATGGATGGTTGCATCGCGTTAATAACGCTAGCATTAAGTGTCTAAACTTAATCATTAACATTATTTTTGCTGGGACTTCGGAGCAGGTGTCTCTCAGTTAAGATAGATTTCATTTAGAGCAAATAGTCCATGTCTGCATAGCTTTAAATTAACATCAAAAGCCTGTCCGTGAGTGCTAGCAAGGCTTCCCGAAACAAGAGAAGGAGCTCTTAATCTAGCAGAGAGAGGGAGAGATAAAGGGTGCAAGGTGTTGTCCAGGTCAGATGTAGGTCCACCTCTGAAGCACTTCTGGCCCATCAAAAGCTGATCTGAACATTATTAGATCACTGTAATTGTATGGAGGAATTTCAGGCCTGATAAGTGGGGGATTAAAAAGGAGTGGGTTAGGCTATATTATGTGCAGTACCCACAGTCCAACTGAGATTCAAACCTTGGCCTAGCCGACAGACAAGCTACAACTTCTGTGTGGAGTTTGTATGTTCTTCCTGCGCTTGTGTGGGTTTTCTCTAGGAGTTCAGGTATGTAGCAAATAAGGAAACATGCTAGGTTAGAAGTTTCACTTCCTGGTTGAATGAAGTTCTTAAAACTACTCTGTAGTTTGATTAAAAAGTCACAGAAAAATTCATCCATGTTCTCATTGTGGTTTCTCGCCTTCTTTTAAACAAACTTATATTTAACCAAATAAAGTGGCTTATCATTAAATAGCATAAATAAATGATCTCAGATGGTACTCATAAGAGTCAGAGGTCCCAGACAGTGTTAATCTGTTGAGCTTTGCCAGTTAAGCTGTACTACTCCGTCCATCTATCAATCCATGTTGGAGCTAGCTGCTATGAATATCGTAGTTTATTATTATTAATAATAATGTATTGTGATTTATCTTCTGAATTGTTCAAGTGACTGCACTGCATAATAAAAAATATATCAGTTTATCTGTTTGCATTTAGATGAAGTACATTAAGTTGTTGTCCAGTTAATTGGCCCCCCTTCCCTCCGCTTCCTGTGTATCCGTTCACAGGTAAAGCTGTGACAGTTTCGCCAAGGGTGTGAATCTGCCACCCAAAGTACCACCTCGCCCCACCTCATCCACGAACCAACACCCCAACCCTGGGTGACAGCTCGGGTGTCAAACTTGGTAATTGGTGGCGGCGTAAGGTGTAAACAGGGTGACGGTGGCAAGGCTATAATCGCCCTGCTTGCGGTGTGAGCGGAAGGAAGGGAGAGGAGGATGAAGAGCAACTCTGACAGGGTGCGAGGCCCTCAGACAGCCACCTGCTCAAATTAACGTGTCTGGCCATACGCAGAGATACACATTCACACGCAAAACACACAACTATAGGTAAGAAAAGCCTGGGCTCAGGTGCAGGCATAATTTTTCTATATAAAAATACACATGCATTGTCATAATCAAGCATATGACACACACCTTTTAATCAAAATAAAATACAGTTAGGTGGTACATGAAAGACACAGTACGTGGAGCCACACATGTACAGTTGGGCGGGGAGGCTGTGAAGTAAGACGGGAAGCTGCAGAGCTTCTGTGAACGTCCACTTTGATTACATTGGAAAAAGTGGGTATGAGCGTAAGTGTTCGCGAGAGACATTTTTCTCACCCAGAGCATAGATCCTCAGCCCTGCATTAGTGCCAAACCAAATTACCCTCCTGCCCGTCTGGTGCCCTCAGTCCAAACCACATGCAAACACACACAGACACACACTTGGGAGGAATGAAACACCACTGCAAGTAACATTTTATGTTGGACAGTCTCTCTCACACGCACACACTTCCCGTGACTATGACGCAGTATGACAGGCAGGAGTTGCCTAGCATGGCCCGCTGTCCCCTCTAACTCTCCCTTCTCTTCTTCCATCAACAGCGTTTTTACTCTCGTCATCATCCTCTCCGCCTTCGCTTAACATTCCTAACTGTTTGCCTTTGCTTCATTTTATGCGACTCTCTAAACTAAGTGCATAATTGCTGTTGGAAACAGCACACATATGAAAAATGGAAACGTGTCCTTCCCAGTATTTGTAAAGGCCAGTCATCAGATGAATCCAAATGCTAAGAGAAAACAGATTTTCTCCTCTCAGTATTCAACATTAGACACACATAATATTAATGATAGCGTGAATGGCCAATTCATTTTCCGAAGGGGCCACATGAGAAACTGGGGCTGTTGTGAAGGGCTGCACCAATGAGCTGAACTCAATTCTGCTCAATATTCATTTTCTCTCTTTCTAAACTGCTACTGGTAAGAGTCAGTGTTACAATTAGGTAATGAAAATGTGGAGTAGGCACAGTAAAACTCGATTTACTGTACAGGTAACAAAATTGAATTTTTTTTTAGCTAAATTTCAAAGACTTTAAACTCAATTCATTTACTTTACTCCAGTTTTTCTAAATAATTTTCTGGGTTTTTTTGTTCAGTGAGAGAAATCTAGTCTTTTGGGTTGAACAAGTGCATTAAAGTTCTGTTCGATATCTGAGGTGGGAATACAATCGGCAGCGGATAGGTGATCCTCACTGGGAGAGGATGTGTGTCTGGATTTGTTAAACTTCATTACTGAGGTAGATCCATGGGTTGGTGTGACAGAGAAGGATGCTAGGTACAGGGTGAGATGAAAGAAGATGATCTGCTGCAGCAGGGACCAGGTGAAAGTTGGGGGGTTTTTTTTGTAGCTCAGAGGATGGAGTGCTGAGGATGAAGGTAAAATGAAGTTGCAATGATGTAATGCACATGTTAACGTCGATTGTCAAACTAATTGATTATGCAAACAGAGTTACAAAACGCTAGAATTTCACTCAACAAATCTGAAACTTCGTGTGCTACCTGTATGACACAGCAGAATATATTTTACAACGGACTCACATTAAAAATCCTCTAAAAGGAAACAACAGCAGAAGCATGTTAGCCAGTTCATTGCCTTTAATTAGCAGAGGTGACCCTTGTGAGAAACAGCAATTGGCTATAGCTGTCTGTCTCAACTGTCAGTCAAAGCAGCCGCACCCCTAATTCCAGTATTCAGAGCTATAAATCTTTTTTTCTTTTTTTTTTAAATAATTCACAACACTGTTTCATCCACTGCACTGCCTACCAATATTTAAAATTATATAAGAAATGTGCTTTTTGGGATTTTTAACAATCCTATGAAAATGTTCTGCTTGGAAATCTTAACTGTAGCCCTTCTACTCTTTACTCCTGAGTCATGGTCTTAAATATGAAACTCAGCTCAGTATCACATCCATCTCTTCTTTCAGCCTCATCTCTCCTTTTCTTCCTCTTTATTCCCTTCTCATCACATTTGGTCTGACCTCTTCCTTCTCACTTTTCCAAACTTTTCTGCCACGCTTGCAGTATTAGTTTTCTTTTTTTCTCTAATTTTGTTTCTTCCAAGTTCTTTTTGCACACATTTACTCACTCTAATATGTATCTTATTCTTCCCTTTTGATTTTCCTTTCCACTTCTCCTCTTGCTTCCTCTCCCTCTACCTCTACCGGTCATCCTTCGCGTCAATCTGCTGATCCTGAACTTTGTGTCTTGTCCTGTCCTTGTAGAACTGGGACTATACAGCAAACCCATATGGATCCCTATCCCTGTTCTGCCAGAGACTAAAATACCACAGAAAGATGTTAGCACTATGGGAGGAGGCGTCATGTGCCCCCCACCCCCATAACATTATCTCCTGTATTATTCAACACACTGAGCCCTCCTTCTGTGCAACACTGGTCCCTGACCTTTTCATATGAGCCTCTTTCAGCCAAACTAAACTAAAATGTCAGAGATATTATATGTCTTTGAAGAAGAATTTGAATAGATGTGCATGTTTAGATATATATATATATTTATTATTGTCATTAGTGGTTATTGATATGATTTGTGTTGTATCTTCGTATACAGCTAGATTATTTTCTTAATTTCATTAAAGTGGAGTGTTTATTCCACACATATATGAGACTGCCTTGTAGTCAGCAATAGGAGACTGAGGAGGAACAAAATGCTCAAATGACTTTATGTTTTTAGAATTATTGTAAAAAAAACAGAAAGTCCATCACAATTAAATTTATGCTATTTAATGCTATTCTTAATTATGATTATTATTACTATAAAACATAGAAAGTCATTGCACCATAGGAACATTTGAGACACAATTTACACAGTGGCCTTGCAAAAATGAAACATGCTGCTGCTTGTCTCATGAGACCTATTTTAAAGACCCAGCAGCCATCAGGTGTTTCTACTGGATATCTCCTCTAACACAGTAAGTGTTGATGTTTATGAACTTGGCAGCTGGTAGCAGTGAAAATTTTCCATTCAAATATCCCAAATGTCATTGATGGAGAATGTAGAGAAAACAAGATCAAAGTCTCTTTAACCTCTTAACACCCAGTGAGCCATTTTGGGTGAAGGAAGGGTTGGGTTAGGTAACATCCACCCCTACAGATAGAATTTCTGCCAATTTAGAACACCCAAATATAACACAGTCTAACAGAATGAATGAAATGAGACTAAAACAAACTCAACTGTAATCTGAACCCTAGACAGTTCTGGTGAATGTCAGAATAGACACAATCCTAACAAATTCATAGATTTATCATCTGACGACAGCAGTAAGGAAAAATCCTACCTAAAAAGAATGACTTGCATAGATTAGTGGAAGCCCTGAATAGATAAATGCTAGGCTCCTGGCCTGTATGAAGTTGTCCCTGACACCCTGAGGCCTCATCATCCACCATGATCCAGACTCTGATGCATCGACCTGAGCCTGAGCCTCAAGTCAATAAATCCATCCTTCCTCCTCTGACTTCACTTCATTCTTCTTTTTCCCTCGCTCTCCAGTGACCGAGGAGGTGAGAGGTGTCTTGAAAAAGAGGAATGAACACAGCAACAGTCTATCATGGCAAGGTCGAATGATGTCCAAAACTCTGGGACACAGGGGGCAGGGAGGTGTGAGAGATGTGGAGGATGAGAGAAAAAATGGGAAGAGATAGGAAGTAAGAAATAAAGACAAAGATGCTGACAGTCTAGATAGATAGAGAGGTTTACAAGGAAGGCCATAGAGTCTTATCTTTAAATCTGGTCCAGCAGTGGGTTTTAGAGGTGTTGTCTTATGCTTTCATGCGCAAAAATAAGTTATTTGGCCACAGGAGACAAAGCACTGATGCTCCATTGGCATCAGTGCTTTGTCCAGAATGACAGGTGTCAGCAAACGTTGGATGGAACACTGTGCATTCTTTTTTGCATTATTGCTACATGATGAACCCAGTGGTGTTTCATCCCTTGAGTTTTCTTTTTTCTTTTTTTTTGATTAAACATCTCAGCCACTGTTGGAGGGATGGGTATGTACATTGTCATGAAGTTTGTTAGAGATAAATACAGAACCCAGAGGATGCCTTCTGCTGGCTTTGGGAGTCCTTTAACATCTTTATAGAAGCAAGTAAGATATAATTTCTGCATATAAAAATGTCTACAGCTGATTAGTGATACTAAACGTGGTAACTTCATACACAGTTATATGAGTCCACAACTTTTCATCTGGTGCTACCTTAAACTTTGAGGTTTATTTTTTTAAGTATGTATTAATCAGCATAAAAAAGAGACGTCCGTTGTGTATTTTTGGTAATCTGTTGACTTTTCATTTGGTATCACTATCACACAGCCACCTTTAGAGCTGAAAGACAAAGCTGTAAAGCAAAATAATGTCATGTTTCAGCCATTATAAAAACATATTTGCAGGCTGCTACAAAAACTGAGTTAATGACAGCTTTGACTGGCGTGTACCAACACTGGCCATTGTAACCAAATGCTGCCTGGTAAACTTCACTTTTGCTAATTTGAGTAAGTGAATTTTTAATGGCATCATCTAGCAAATAATGAAACCTTCTACAAGTTAAAGCCCAGTCTGAAGCTCCAGCTTTTGTAAATAAAATTCTCCTATTTTCTTGTTTTTTGTGTAATTGGATTTATATTTAATGTATTTAGTTATTTTTTGCTGTTACTAATTAGCTGCAGACATAAAGTGCAGTAATTAGTTTCATACAGAAACCAGTGGTTAACATGGCTAAGTTCTTGTTTTATGTATAGTATGTGTGATCACATCAATTATATTCCTGATATATTATGAAACTGCAATACTTTTCCAATTGTGTTTTGCTCCAAAGGGTAGTATCCTAAAACAAAACAAAACAAAAATATTATAACTTCCTCAACTGACTGTCAAATAAGTATGTATGATGCACATGCATGACATTATTAGTGTGTTCTTAAGTTGCAGTGAAGAACAAAAGATTTTCTCCCAGACTGCATTTGGCCAGCATCAAGCTACATTTAACCATCTAACCTAAGCCTAATTACAACTCTTTGTTAATTTAAGCTGACAGCCATGTGTGGGACAGCCAGTACAATAGAAAGAGGGGAAATTCAGTCCAAGAGGGATATATGAGGGCAAAAATGTCCCCAGTGAAGCTTTCCAGTGTGAAGGGACAGTTGGATTCTGTCAATTCAACACGTTTTACTGGATTATAATAGGCGGTTGGTAAAAGTAGCTTTCTCATCATGATTTTAAACTTTTACCCCAAACCCAACTCTAAAGTAAAGGCAGTAAAGTGGGCTATCATAAGAAAAGTAATACTGCACAGCCCAGGACTTCTGACAGTCCTCAAGGTGGTTCAAGGGTTCCTTAAGGGTGGTAAGGGTTTTTTTTTTATTTTATTAGTCCTTTATTTATCCAGGTGAAAATCTCAATGAGATTAAAATCTCATTTCCAAGAGAGACCTGGCATCATGGCAGCAAACCATGAACTTAATTCTCATTTGCATTTAAGTCATTGCAGTGACCCCAAAACATTATACTGCAAGGTATAAAAGTACTCTGGCCTTAAGATGTTTGCAAAAGGTCTTTCCTTATAGTAGAAAGGTGTATTCACAATGGAGTCTCAACCCTTTCCTACCACCCGAGACTCCCAGTGTGGCATCAAACTATGCTGTTGCTGACCCGTCCCCTTCCAGTCCACGTCTACAAAGCTTTTGAATTTATTCTTATTAACCACAGGCAGTGAAAATATGCAGCAGAACAGTTTAGTACCAAACAGATTTTTTTGGATGGTGGGGAAACTTTAAATGTGGTCTTTGCTGTCTCATTTGTCTTCTCAATTTTTAAATATTTTAGGGGGTTTCATAAGAACAAAAAAACATTTACAAAACTGCTTTATGTAGTTCATCATCTGTTGTGAAAACTGCATCATTCAAAATCAAAAGCCACACCTCTCAGATAAGAAATGAGGAATGGTGTTTTGAAAGACAACACACACACAGACGAACACACTGGGCATAAGGATGGGGGCTTAGCCAACTTCTGCGAGTCGTCCCGACTTAACTTGAGCTCCAGACCGGGTCTTAATATTCTGCCGGAGTGGCAGAGCTGTTCTTCTGCACGACCAATCCCATCGTCAAGTCAAATTTGCATTAGCAAATGGGAAAGCAGCAACGGCCTATTTGTTAATCTGATCTTTGTTTACCCAACACTCTTGTAATCCACTTTTAATTAAATAGCCCCCCAAATATGTGTGAGCAGCAGTTTGACTTTGTCTGTGCCCACATAGCCAGACTGAAGCAGACAGAGAGAAAGAAAGAAAGAAAGAAATGGAGAAAGAATAAAACATTGGCTTTCCGTTGTTACACTCCCTACCGAGTTTGCTTGAAAGATGCGGTTCTGCACATGGCACACATCTCCTTTTAATGCAAAGGAACTTAAATTGCACTGTGAATTATTTTCTAAAGTACTTCCAGTGGCATGCGCACACACACACACACACATATATGCACACACACACACACACACACACACACACACACAGGGTTTATGCAGGTCACTTCTGGAGATGCAGCTTATTCCATTGTCTGGTCAAATATCTGATTCTAACCTCAGAATAGATTTGTATATCCTATCTGTCATAAACCATAGGCTGTGTAGTATGAATAAATCAAATAACGCACACACAAATGCTTGAAAACACACTTTCAGAAACACTCACTCGACGTATCACCTGCCAACACACCCACATCCCACACAGTACACAATATGGCAGCATAATGTCCTTTATCTTTTTATAGTTAATGCCATCCTAGGCCTGATAATGCAAGCAGATACCTGGTAGGCAATTACATCTTCCCATTTCCCTCTGTAATAAAAATGCACTGGTAATAGAAAAATAAGGGTAAATAACACAACAGAGTGAATGAAACTGGCCCGGCCTGCACTATACATCCCCAATAAGTCAGCCTCCACTGTCACAAGCCACATTGTCATTCATATGTACCTCCTCTGCTGTTCTTGCATGTGAAGGGAAGGCACCGGCAGGAACATTGTGTCCCTATCTGGGTATTAGAGGTGACATCACATTATCCTCATCGCCAACGCGTATCTAAATAACTAACTTCTTGGATTTTTGTGCGCTTTTCTCAGTGGGGCTTGTATTCATGCATTCGTATGTGTGAATCTAGAAAGAGACAAACAGTGCTGGGCAGATTGTGTGAATGTGAGCGTGCATGTTTTGTGCTGTTAATTCAGTGCTAAAGCATGGGTAATGTCAGACAAAAGCCACATGGTTGCTCCAAGGTGTTTTGAACGACAGAGGGACAAATCCATTAACTAGAATTCGTGTATCCGGGTATTTTAGCATTATAAAACCCTCAGGTTTTAAAAAAAAAAAAAAAGATCCATTACAAAATAAGAGCGAGCCAAGTCAATGTAAGAAAACCTCCTCAGCTCAAGCCATTGGGTCAGTCCAAGGTCATTGGTTGGTTGTTGCTACACTGACGCAATGTTTTATACTTTTTTTCAGACTACCGTGGTCGCCATTTAAGAATGAGGCTTCGTCATCACTTTTAATAGGGGAAAGAAGCCTGATAGCCAGATTCAATCTGACAGAATCCAAGCATTAGCCTTTAAATACAAACACCCTAGCCATTTTCCATATTATACTATTGAGGTTTCCTTTTCTATTCGAAACTCTCGATGCTGTTGCACTATTTTAAAAATGTCAAAGCATAGTCAATTCTGCATCATTTCTGTCTGCTTGTAGCACGTAAGGCAGGATTTTGTTAACACGAAGGTAAAAATGTAACCTTTCACAAGTGAGAAAAATGAGCTGCAGGAAGTATTTTATTAACATTCAATAATTCATTTAACAGTTTACATTTAACAAGTAAACCTATTCTGGTGGAGCCTAAAAATAAACTGATGAACTATGAATGAGCTGTAGTGGATGCTGTCAAAAGTAAATGTTAGCTCTTAATCAGTTTTTTGTGTAGAATGTTTTATACTCATCTGTTGGGGTTTTTTTTTTGTTTTTTCCCCCTATATTTTCTTGCATTTCTTTGAAATAAAAAATATACTTCTTTGTAGATTCTCTAATTGTATATATTTTGACCTTTTTTTCTGAACTACAATTTTTTTCTCTTTAAAGGAAAAGGACATTGGTAGAAGAGAAACTGCATGCACAGTCACCTGGGAATTAGAGGAACATCATAAAGGGTGATCACCAAGGACTGGGTTTAGATCTTATGGGGTTAAATGTAAGTCTTTCCCTCATAATGGCAACAAAGGGTGTATGGACAACTGTTATCTCTCCAAATTATATGCCTACACAAATAAATCGACACAGGGTAATTGTATTTTCACTAAATGCATAGTTTTAACTCTTGCTGAGACATTACTACCAACCCCCCCCCATCACCCTTTATAAAAGCTTGGCCTTGGATATACTTCTCACCATAAACACAAATGGTATTTCGCTATTTAGCTGAGTTGGCCCATGAATATTCATTGATGGCTCACTTTTCTCATAACGCTGCAGTCATAAAGGAGGAGCAGGCTAATACACCCGCTGTTCCAGGGAGAGAGTATTAAGGGGAGATTTAATAGAGGCGTGAGTATGGACGGACTCATTATCTTTCTATTAGCCCTGTCTCTGCCAGCAGGGTTATACCGACTTCTATTAGGTTAGCGGCCAGATACACACACTGTTACGCACACATTTGCAAGAAAGAAAAAAAAAACTGCTAATAAAGGCTAATTTAGTAGCCAATACTGCCCAACAGTAATGGTTCAAGCAAATGAGTGTCCTCTTTGGGACTTGATTTACGAGGTTAGTAAATGTGTTAGTGTGTGTGTATATATTTTGCATTACAGACAAGGCTGTAAGATATGACAAGAAAAATGCCACATTCCTGATATATGAACTTGTAGTAACTCATAGTGTTTCCATTTATCTACTGCCTGACTAATATTCATGTATTATTTTGCTGAGATAAGTATAAAGGATCCTTTATTTTTTTCTTGTATTATGTAGTACACCCCCACCACTTAACTGTGTGTGCAGTGCCTTGTTATTTGCATCATTGGGGCCTTGAGGTAATAAACACAAGGTAGGGACCACTAAGTTTTATCCCTCTAAAGTGAAGTTATCTCAGTTTGCTAAAGACATATTTAGCCACACTGAACCCTCTGAGCCATCACAGATGCTAACCCTAGAGTTAGAGTTAGGAAACGTGTAAGGCTTAGGGTCATCACCGCTGATTACACAGAGCTCAGGAGGTTATATTTAAATTATTATTTATATATTATAGGAATTAAAAAATATTTTTTATTGTTTTGATAGACAAAAATTCAAATTCCAACAATTCATCAGTGTGAGAAACATTTAAGACTGTTTAACTGTTTACATTTTTCCATTATTTAGCTAGTTGTTTCCATGTCTTGAACAACTACATCATGGCACCGTCCCCTCTTCACGTTTTCTGTTGCTTCTCACAGCAAGTAACATTATACTATCCAGCCTTACATGTAATAAAGTTATGTCAAAATAGTTTTACTGCTGAGTAAAATGCCACCACTACCTCTTACTGCCACCTACTAACACTCATCTGATTGGTCATGAGACTTCATGATAGCCAACTCTTGCAGGCTACGACAACAAACACTAGTAGTTCAACCAGCGCTTCTTAAAACAATGTTATTTTCTCAGTTACAGTCATACGTGTTTAAAGCCTTGTCCTAAATATACAAGCTGACAATCAGAACTTGATATTAACAACCGGCCCCAACAACACCAGCATATATATCCTGGCAATTTTCATTACATTTTCTATATAAAGGATGGAGACAGTACATGGAGTTTTTAAATGTAGAAGATGTTTCTGTTCTTTCCTAATTGTAAATCCTTAAATAACCAATTAGCACTAGTAAAATGTTTATATTAAAATATTATGGGTAATATTGGCTTAGTTTAAAACTAAATAAATAATGAAACAATTCAGTGTCAGATATATAGTGTTGTCACAGTCATTTTTAAGGCAGGGATAGTGTGTTTCTATATGTAAATAATTGTTTTCTTTTGCTCCTCACAGTTTTGTGAATTAGTAAGTACACCACTTGAATCAGTGGGTCATCTTTAGCAGCAATAACTTGAATTAACTAGTTGCTAATTATTTTATACATAAGTTCATTAGTCTCTTTTTTTTGTAGATCTGCTGGTGTGCTTGGGGTAACTGTTTAATATTTAAGCTACATCTAGAAAGCAAACTGTGTTTGCGTCTAAAAACATAAAAGCTCTCTGGGCAAGCCTGAGAAGATGACCTTAAAGGTAAGGTTGGTTTTTATGGACTTGTTCCTAGAACTTCAGTCACCCACTGATTTCCTGAAAAGCATCTGCCTAACTTCTCTATTTCTTATTTACTTTACTGGGGATGGCATGTTATGCTCAGATGCAATCCAATATTATTGCATTTGTTCTGTCATGTTAAAATCTGTACCTTTAGTACACAATGTTTTTCCGTCGTGTGAGGAACCGTACTTCAGCATATAACTAACCATTTAGATCTTCAAACTTAAACATTAAATTCCCTCTTATGTGTCCTGACTGCCGTTCCATCGTCACCCTAATTGAATCATAAATACAAGTATATGTATATTATCCATTAATAAATAAAGACACCATTTTTTATTAATGAAGTGGAAAATGTGGTATGGTGAGACATCAATCATTTAGCATAAAAACTGTGTGTATTAGTGGGGTGGGTGATACGGGGCAGGGGAATAAAATTAGGGCCGTTAAATACGGGGCACTGTGTGCATTAGTGTGAGTTTTTACGTAAGCAATTATGGAAGGCTTCAATGTTAATTTATGTGTGATCAGCGAACAAGAAGGGGGGGGGTCATGTAAGTGGATGAAATAATAAGATGGAAATGTGAGAAAAGAGGGGAAAGTGACAGTGGATTGAGAGATAAAAAGGGAAGTGAGGAGATGGAGAGAGGAGTGGCACAGGACGGAAGGAATGCATTAGTGAGGAGACATGTGGGAAGATTGTGTGAACAACACGCATATTAATGAGGCAATATGAATCACACTGATTACAGCAACAATTAAGGACTGGTCGCCTTGCAGCATGTGGCAGAAGGAGGGATGAAGGAAGAGGGCAAAGTGAGACAGGAGCTTGTCAGACAAAGGACTGTGTGTTTTAGTGGATGGAAACAGATCTTTTTGGTGGGGGGCAGGATTGGGGTTTTTTTGTTGTTTTTTAGGATTTTTTTTAAACAAACAGTCTCCATTCAAGGTGGAGTGTTGTCAGCAATTTTGGCCAATTGTGGCCAAATCATGTTAGCACAAATTCTGTGTTCATGATACATCTGACCCTTAAAGCGTTTTCCCTCAATACAATCATTGAAAAAACTAGCTTCTCTAAAATGGTTAAAAGGTCTTCTACAAACCAAGTGGAAAAATCTTTATGTGAGCAGAAGTCAGCCTCTTTCGTCCAATAACAGGAAATTCTAGATAACCTTCTTATCTCACTTACTGGGCTCCAAAGTTGAAGGTAAGACATCCCAGTGGTTGGTGGTGAAACCTTCATCTTCAAGCAGCATCGTATCCAGTTCTTCAGTTGCTAGGAATAGACAAGACAATTGCAACCACACTAAAATGATTTAATCACAACAGAATGTTCACAAAAGGAATCTTGTCATAATAAATGCAGTTGTTTTACTTGCTTTGTACTTTTGCCTCCACTTAGTGGATTTCAGTATAGGCAATAAAAACTATTCATGGTGGGGTGCCACTTCAGACCAGTTACTCCACTCACTTATCACACAGAGGCCAAAGATTGCCTTCAGTGTAAACCAGCCACACCAGCAGATTTGACAAACTGGCATTAATTGACACCATAGAGAATGACCTGTGGGTACTATTGGTCAGTAATGACCTTACCTCTAACTCTGTGCAATTTTTTTTAAGTGTACTTGTTGCTTATGCCTAAAACAGGGTTAGGGTTATCATCTATGATTACTTAAAACTCACAGGTTTAACATCCATCTGATGATTGTCATTCTAAGATTAGGGTTTTGGTTTAATAAGTTCAAGTCAAATCTATTTATTTAGCACCGCTACACAACAACAGTTGCCTCAAAGCATACAGAAAAAACCTCAACAATCAGACGACTCCATATGAGCAAGCACTTGGCGAGAGCAGGAAGTAAAAACTCCTTTTTACAGGAAGAAACCTCCAGCCGAAACAGCCTCAGGGAGGGACACCCATCTGTCACGATGGGTTGAGAAAGACAGAGCAAAAGGCACTATGTGGAAGAGAGACACATATTAATTATAACTAATGATTAAATAAAACCCACCCCTTTGTATAGGATTTTAGCCTGCTTGGACGTCCCAGATAGAAAACTCTTTTAATAGGGAAAAACAAAAAGAATGAATGGGTAGAAGAGAATTACATTTTCTAGCTTCTGAACATGTGCCTATTTAACATGTAGCTAAACCTGGTTCTTTGATTTCCTAGTAGACGTAAAGGGGTGAAATGCACCCTTCTTTTAAATTTATTTCTTTATTGCTTGCCTTTTGTAGACAATCACAATAAAAAAAATAAAAATATGTAACAATGGAACATTGTACTTAGCCTCACCTGGTTCGTACCTTTGCAACACCAACCACACTTTGAGTGTCTAAGCTTCAGAGTTTTAGTGCTCTGTTGTAGTAATAACTGAGTTACAATCAAGCTAATTCGACTAAAGACAATGCTCTATGCATCAAAAACTGTAATTATTATTACTGCTGTTATTGTTTGGGCATTATATTTATAGCACATTAACTAAAATGTCATTCCCTTTTGCTTTTATTTCCACCTAATTGCCAAAAACGACACTTAGTTGGTCTGTCTGCTCATTTTGCTCTACCTAATTGCTCCGGTGGTAAATTTAACTAAAATAAAATGTTGCATTATAGTAATGGCAAGGAAGTCTGAAATAAGGTTCTAGGCTTGAAGAATCTCCCTGTAACTGTTTAGTATCCTCTAATTCTCAAACATTAGAGAAGCAGTTTGGTGTCACTTCTCAGCCATTTCAGCCCTTCCAGATGGTGTCCATGTGAAAAGCAACACTGGTTGCCACTGCGTTCTTGAGCAGGTGTCGTCTGCCTCATGTTAATTTATTTTCACTTTTTCATCTTTTTGTGTTGCCATTTAGATTCAAACACCGGGGGATACAAAGACATAACACTTATATCTTACTTATTTATTCTTTGTTGCTAATCTGCATTTTGCTGAGGAGTGATTGGCAAATATTACAGGAAAGCATTGCTCTGTGCGGAGGAGAAGCAGAGAAAAAGAAGGTATTGCTGTAAAAAGAAGCTTTTAGATCTAAATGATCAGGAAGTGCTATTCTGAAACTGTGTGTGTGTGTGTGTGTGTGTGTGTGTGTGTGTGTGTGTGTGTGTGTGTGTGTGTGTGTGTGTGTGTGTGTGTGTGTGTGTGTGTGTGTGTGTGTGTGTAAATAGATA
>VUQG01019620.1:0-20547 GCA_015106755.1 Etia nguti | reverse complement strand
TCAGGCCCCTCTTCTGTGGAACCAGCTTCCAGTTTGGATTCGGGAGACAGACACTATCTCTACTTTTAAGATTAGACTTAAAACTTTCCTTTTTGGTAAAGCATATAGTTAGGGCTGGACCAGGTGACCCTGAATCCTCCCTTAGTTATGCTGCAATAGACGTAGGCTGCCGTGGGATTCCCATGATGCATTGAGTTTTTCCTTTCCAGTCATCTTTCTCACTCACTTTGTGTTAATAGACCTCTCTGCATTGAATCATACCTGTTATTAATCTCTGTCTCTCTTCCACAGCATGTCTTTATCCTGTTTTCCTTCTCTCACCCCAACCGGTCGCAGCAGATGGCCGCCCCTCCCTGAGCCTGGTTCTGCCGGAGGTTTCTTCCTGTTAAAAGGGAGTTTTTCCTTCCCACTGTCGCCAAAGTGCTTGCTCATAGGGGGTCATATGATTGTTGGGTTTCCTCTGTATCTATTATTGTACGATCTACCACACAATATAAAGCGCCTTGAGGCGACTGTTGTTGTGATTTGGCGCTATATAAATAAAATTGAATTGAATTGAATTGAATTGAATCTGCTCCAAAGTCCGATGTGTTGTGCATTCAAAGATGTTCTTCTACATACTTTGGTTGTAACAAGTACTTTTGCCTTCCTATCAGCCATTCTCCTCTGACCTCTGGTATCAACAAGCCATTCATTTTCTGATTGATACTGTTTAAACCCTAGAAATTGTTTAGTTGGGAAATGCCAGTAGATTATTCTCAGAGCAGTCTAGCTGATCTTTGTTCTCCATTCTGATGCTCGGTTTGAAATTTTAACAGGTTGTCTTGACCATGTCTACATGCACTGAATTTCACTTTGTGATTGGTTGATTACTGATTTTATCAGTAGTTGAACAGGTACATCTAACAAAGTACCCAGTGAGTGTGTCCACACTGTCTCCAGCATGGCTGCTGTGACTAGAATTGTTTGCTTTCCATGTAAAAATGTAATTTAAAAGTAAATAAATAAATACAAAAATTTAATTTAAAAAAATTCCATGAGCACATCACATCTACTGCATGAGCTAGTAGATGTGAGTTGTATTCCCAACATAGAGTGACAGTCTTCTTCAGCTATTTCTTTATTTAGTTCTTTTTTCCATTTTGTTTTGATACATCTAGTATTATTTGCATATGTATCTGTTTCTGTAGACCCTGGTGTAATTTAGAGATGGTTTTCATATTAGTTTGTTTATGTGGTTCAGTCAAAATGTGTACCATCTTTAACTGACTGCATCTTATCAACAAGAATAAAATCTAAAAGACAGTTTATTTAAAAACTAATTTTAATATACTGTAATAGGTAAACAAGTCATGTTTGGGTCATCATCACTTGATATGCATTTCCTTTTAATGCATCTTGACCCCTATGACACCTAAAAAAACCTAAAAAGTTATTACGGTACTAATTCCAAGTTGTAAGGACTGAGGCAGGCTTTTACCTGCTTTCCTAGATGGATGACAACAACAGCAGGAGATACACGGTTATTCGCAAAAAAGATAAACATGTGATAAAGTTAATTCTGATTATGGTTTCATGGATTGTGTTGATAGTGGTTCCAACAAATTCAACAAATTGAATTTGAAGTTAAGCAAAAAAATAAAATTTAAATATAAAGATGAAAGAGAAATCAATTTAAGACTGAAAGCAAGTCAGCCTCCCTTCAACATCTACTACAAGTAGGAAAACAGGAAAGTATAACTTCTAAACAATCACATTTTGAAAACCTAAAGTTAACAACTACTACCAGTTTAAAAAAATCTTACATTAACACTCATGGTAAGTGCCGTCAGTAAGGCTGTGTAGCCAATAGAGCTTTTCACCTGGAAAACCTTTGAAGTCCTTGTTTTATTACCTGCCACTTTCTATACTGGTTGTAACCTGAAGGGTGTAAAAAATACTGGTTGTATTATAGACATAAAATAATAAAATAATCTTAACCTAATTCTAATTCTCCCTGACAAGCACCTCATGCCAGACGGCTCTCCTGATTACTAGGCGATGCCAAAATGAGTTGAAACACAGTGCGAGGAGAGGGCTCTGCATGCAAGATTAAAGCTATGTTGATTTTGTCAGCAAGCAGAGGTTGTCTGGAGTTTAACAAATCAGGGAAATTCTCACACTCACAACACTGGGGCTTTTTCAGGACAGGGCAACAAAGAATATTTTTTTCCCAATGGACCTGCAGTGTGGATTCCCCTCTGCCATTACTGTATCACTTCCTCTTTGCCGTTTACCTCCCTTTCGGCCCCTCTACTTCTCCAAACCAAGTCCCCTGGCACCTAGCCTCTTACTCATCTTCTGTCTTGTTTTTTTATGCCATTTCTTTTCTTTTTCCCTACTGTTCTTAGCCAGAGGCATTTTGTTTTTTCTCCTTTTTGCCCTCTCAGCCTCCCTCGAGCCTTGTGTCTCCTTATCTGTCTCTGTCCATCTAGTCTTTTGAGTCACAAATAAAAATTTCTGTCTGCCATAGATGGTAGAAGATGGAAAAACCATTCTCAGGTGATGGGCCGACACATGCCACCAGAACAGTAATTCATCGTGGCATTGATTCTCCAAGTGGTTGGGACTCTACTGGAAGGATGGGAGACCATTCTCCCAAATATATAGGCCCTTACTTGGTGTTTTGATGATGGTAATGGTTCAGCTCAGTGACTGCACCTGCCTTATGGCTGAAGCATTGTAATCTCAAAAGAAAGTGACCCTATCAGTTGTCTTTTTATAAAGGAAGGACTTTGCTTTAACCATGTTGCAGAGAATTTCTATGCTCTGCGTGATGTCATAGAGACCAAATATTGATAATATTGTCATCTTAGACACATAGCTCAGTTTGCAAATAGAGAAACCCCACCTGCCTTCAGATCTTTTGTTTGCCAGTTGCAGCCAATCATTGGAAAGTTAGCTTGAGGTAAGAATAGAGTGGAAAATGAGCAAAATACCTCACTTTACCACTGTTATTACCTGAAGCAGATTTAAAAGTGTGTTAAAATGTGTAGGACATTCAGTCACTCAGGGACAATATAAAAATGCTATCAGAATGACATTTATTACTCCAGGCACACAGTAATGATATATATCATCCTCCCTTTCATATTACTCTTGCAACCAGCAGTGTCAGTAACAGAAATGTTATTCCCAACACACTTACATCTTTAGATATAAGACACATCGGATCAAGATCAGGAAGTTTCAAAGGTTATTTGTAAGCAAACCGACAGGCGAACAAAGCCTTGTGAAGATAACGCACAAAAAGGAAAATGTCAGTTCTGAGGATGTGGGGCAGCACATGCATGTAAATAGAGTGTATTTACATACTGGGCATGTTTGTACATGTGTGTGAATGCAAGAAAGAGAAAGTAGAGACATTTCAACCATGGACAAAAAGGCACGTCTGAAGCGTATGTTCTGATTACCTAAATTTCTCCTTAAAGCACAGATGTTTTGCAAAGTGAGTTTCTTTAAAAATGTCATCTCCTGCTTAGGTAAATGGTTTACACCTTCTTTGCTGCCTATTGAGCCGTCATAGTTCCATTGTGTCGTAAAAAGAAGAGTATACTGAGCACTATATAGAAAGCCTTTCTCCCTGCAAATGTCTGCAAATCCTGATATTTAGTCTTCAGCAAGATCATTAGAGAGGAACTGGAGGCAACCATATGGACACAAATGCTGCTCAGCTTAGTCCATTATTTAAATACAGATCTTGGTAGACACCACCAGTAGGCTTTCTCCATCTGCTGGCACTAGCACATACCTAGGATGCAAGGCACTATCTTGAACAAAGTGAGTTATAGAAAATGTCCCTGTTCAAATGGTTTATTTTAAGTTGAGTTTTTTTTTAATACTGAAAGTAAAAGTAAGACATCATATTGGGAGCTGATAGACAATGACAGGTAATACTGTTGAAAGCCAGAGCAGTCAGTTTTATGAGAAATGTCTCGAACAGACAGTTGTAACTAAAAGTCAGCAAAACTGTTGCAAATTTCCCCTGAAACCTTTTTAACACACATCCAGGCGGTTCATAGTCTCATGTTTCTGTTTGAATCATTAACCCGTATGAATGCTTAGAAATTACATGATTTGTTTTCGCAAAGCAAATGTGAGCAAATGTTTTAGCTTTTAAAATTCAACATTTACACAGATGCATATGATAGCTGACATTATACATTACTGTAGAAACACGATCACGGTTTCTTTTACGACATCACCATAATGAAGGCACTAAACAGCAGCTTGGCTGCTCTTTTGTTTCATTTGACTCCAGAAGACAAGAGAAAGATCAACATGAAAAAGAAGCAAATTCATATTGCCCCAGGCGTGCTTTTCCATGCTAAAATATGCATCAGAGGCTGTGATTATTATGCCTGCCTCTTTCTATGGAAACTAGTGGAGCAAGATTATTTGGTTCTACATGAAGTGCAGCTGAGGATGCTAAATGTAAGAGTAGTTCTGCTGCTGTATAAAGTTTTTTATAAGTTAAGGTAGATGAGTATGTGAAATTCTTGATGGTTTATGACATAGTTGATTGTTTATTTTTCACTATTCAGGTAGCCATCACATCACAGATATATAACATTTCGTGGTTGGCAGTGTGGCTATTAGGGAATTTATGTAGTACAATGTAAGGCACTCAATATGCTTAAATTAGCAGCAGGAATTGCTGGAGGTTGGAGACAAAAAAAAAGGTGTCATGCAAGAAAAGTGTAAAGAGAGGACTGGAGTAGAATGATATGCACGAGATAATTAGAGATTGTGAAGTGAAGAGATGAAAAGAACCAAGTGCCTCCCTATTCCAAATACATGAGGGACCCTGCAGCTGGACACCAGCCCTTTAGGCTGAAATATATACACTCATTTTCTTGCCACCAATTGTACAAATTGTTCTCTGCGCTGGTCTATCTACACATGCTGTCTTTTCAGATAAAGCCAAGCCAAGGGAGCCGGAACGGCATGCTGTGTTTGGAGGCTTGATTATGCAGAGTGGCAGACTGAGAGAGGCGTTTGGAAACGCTTCAGCAGACAGATCACTGCTGGGCCTCTACGCAGTGTGTGTTTGCCGTCCAGTAGCCGAGCTTCACAGATAGTACTGCTTCCCTGTTGACTGGCAACTCTTTAAAGGCCCCCCTGGACTGAATGAGCTCTGTGGGAAGAATGAGAGGAAAATGGGTGAAGAGACCACTCAGGACAAACAAATTTAGAAGAAGCGGGGAAAAGTGTACCTTTAGAGAAAGGGATAAATACAAGAACTTATTACAGATGCTTTATGAATTGTAGTGTAATGCATTTTTAGAAGCCCAGAAACATGTTTGACTTTACTTCTCATTGGGGTCCGATGTATTACTTTCAGTGTAGTGAGCAATATTAAATACTGCCGGCTGTGACTTCCATACCTCAGCCGTTTATCAGATTGTTTCCGTCATCGCTTTCCTGCCCTCCACCTCATCAGAGACACTGCAGTGTCCGTGGATGAGACTTCTGGAGTGAAAAAACAGTGGCAGGCATCGACTCTCTGGTTCCCTGCACTGACACTTGCGATTTGTAGAAGTCACACACTACAGTGATTGCAAATAATGATGAGCTGGTGAAGAAAGGCTGAGGGAGAGATGAGGTGGTGATTGCTGCTGCTCTGTGTGAGTCAATAATGGAGAATATATGTCATCTGCCATTATGTATCTTACAGCGCCCCCGTAACCCATATGCTAATTAATGCTGATTTATGCCTCATTATGTTGATTTATAACATGGCTACCAGAGTGCTGTTGACTGACTACAGGAAAAAAAAACCAGTTTGAAACATGTTAGCATCACTCTCGTGTGGTCTTCGGGATGGCTCGGTGAAGCTGTGTCTCGTTGTTTTAAAAAAAATCCCACTTAGAATAATTTTTTGGGCGATCGTGATAAATCTATGTCATAACATTTTTTTATACTGCACCATTAAAGGGCCAAAACTGTAGCTCTGTGTGATTCAGTCCATTAACTGCAAATCATGTACACTTTGCATTACTGATGGACATTTTCCAAACCATAACTTTGATTTCCTACGTTCGAGTCACTCATTCATTTGCCTCATTTCAGTAAAATACATACATCAACTTGCTGAGACTTGAAGCTTACTCGAAATAGGCAATCCATCATAGCTTTTACTGTATACATGGCAACTCATTTAAAATGTTTTAAATATGGAGTGGCGGTGCTTTTATAACAGCCTATGACATTCAAGTTTTCATTGTTACCTAGCCAAAGCATTTTGTACTAATTAGCTATGTTAGAAAAAAAAATCTCAGACCAAAACACGAGAAGGAAGGCTGTTATTTTGTCTTTCTCCTAAACTCTACACAAAGTGGTAGTACAAAAAGCCGGAAACACAAAACTGATCTGCTATGACTTCATGAAAAGTCATAGGGAACAAGTTTTAACCAAAAGTTGCCCATTTTCACATTTGTCAGACATGTAACAACATTAGCATTATTTTGACTTATAGTTCAGGCCAAGTGATGAAAATAATTCCAGCATTCACTCTCATTTTAGCGTTGTTTATGTCCCGAGGACAAGAGATATATGAAATATGTTAATGACGGAGCTGAGTTTGATCAGAAACAATAAAACTGTGGACCATAAATCAAAACCAGAGGAATGGAAGATGTTTAACAACATTGCAGAGCTGAGAAAAACTGAAGGATACCATTATTTGTGTCTTCATCAGAGCATCATATTACACTTTATTATTTGATTCATTATTAATATGTAAATTTAAATCAGAGGAGCTTTAAGGAACTATTTTTTATGAGCACATTTTATGCAAGTTGGAACGATGGGGTCCATTAATCTATATTGCATAGATGAAAAAATCTAAGGCCTCCAAATATTCAAAAATCAATGGCAATAATGTGAAATGCACTCACTGGCCACTTCATTAGATACACCTTACTAGTACTGGGTTGGAATCCACTTGCTTTAATTCTTTGTTTCATAGATTCAACAAGATGCTGGAAATATTCTTCTTAGAGTTCCATCCATATTGATGTGATAACATCATACAGTTCCTGCAGATTTGCTACCCATCATGTGAATCTCCCATTCTACCATATCCTAAAGGTGCTCTGTTGGACTGAGCTCTGGTGACTGTGGAGCTCATTTGAGTACAGAGAGCTCATTATCATGTTAAAGAAACCAGTTTTAGGTGATCTGAGCTTATCCTCCTGGAAGCATCCAACACAAGATGACTACAGCATGGTCGTCAAGGGATGAACATGGTCAGCAACAATCCTCAGGTAGGCTGTATAAATGATCCTCAGTTGGTACTAAGGTGCCCAAAGTGTACCCAGAAAATATTCCCCCTACCATTACACCACCACCACTACCAACCTGAACTGTTAATACAAGGCAGGTTGGATCCATACTTTCATGTTGTTTACCCCAAACTCTCACACTACCATCCAAATATTGTAGCAGACCAGAAAACATCTGTGATTGTCCAATTTTAATGAACCAATGCAAATTTTATCCTCAGTTTCCTGATTTTAGCAGACAGGAGTGACACCTGGTATGGTCTTATGCTGCTGTAGCCCATCTGCTTCAAGATTTGATGTCTGTGTATTTAGAAATGCACTTCTGCATACCTTGTTTAGAACACCCTCTGATCTTTGACACCAACCAGGCATCCCCCCCCCCGAGAACTGCCGATCACTGGATGTTTTCTGCTTTGTGGACCACTCTCTGTAAACCCCAGAGATGGTTGTGCAAGAAAAGCTCAACAGATCAGCAGTTTCTGAAATACTTGGACCAGCTCGTCTGACACCAACAACGATGCCACATTCAGAGCCACTTAAATCATCTCTCTTCCCTATTCTATGCTTGATATGAACTTCAACAGTTCTCTTGACCATTTCTTTTGGACATGCTTAAATGCACTGATTTGCTGGTGTGTGATTGGCTGATTGGTGTTTGCACTAACAAGCAGTTGAACAGGGGTGTACCTAATGAAGTGGCTGGTAAGTTTCTAGATAATGGGCTAAAATATGGAAAGTTATCAGTAAGTGCTCATGAACACTTCACTAAATGCTAGAAAATGCTTATCGATTATAGATATATTCAGTTCTACCTTTTATTTCAGGCAGCACGTTCAGAGTGGCCCAGTATACAGATATTTTATAAAGAAACTGTAAAAATGGCATTTGACCTACCTACTGTTTTTGTGCAGGCTTTCTGGATTTAAAGATTGTGTTTTATCCGCGTCTAAGCCTTCTGGACCATGGCAGACACATTTACTTCAGGCTTTTTCACCAAACAGTCATCTTTGCCGTAACAGTCATAGCTTCAAGACCGTACAGCATGTCGGAAGTGGAGAAGTTCTGCTCCCTTTTTGGGTGCTTGCTTGGATGACATGGCACCTTTTAAACAAGAAGTGATAGCAGAGGTTGTAGATGTACAATGAAATGAAGGAGACTAAAGATATTGTGTTCTCTAGAGAAGAAAAGTCACTGGTATCAGTGCTGATGGTGCTGTTGAAGCTTAGTAGCTCCTGTGTAAGTTTGTAATTCGGTCCCAGGATATAGTCTTTGATCAAATCATGCAGTTGTTTGAAATTGTTTCTGAAGCAATGTACCAGAATGTCAGTAAAGAAGTCTGAGTTTTGGCCACACTTGACTGAGCCTTTTACTTCACTCACATGATGAGGGAAATGCATTCTTGATCATTTTGTTTAAATGGAAATTACAATTATGCATCATCATGATGCTGTTAAGCCTCATTGACAAAGGTTAAGGATAATATCAGCTCACCCCACTGTAATGCAAAATATGAAGAAAATCTGTATGGCAGTGTCTCGTGTTTGAGTTAATTTTATTTGTAGTATAGTATTTATGTACACGATGTGATTTTCTTTGATCACACTCCTTTGATCAGAAGGGGGAGAACAGTCAGCAGACTGGAGAAGGGCTGGGGGTAGAAGCACAGCTAAAATATGGTTTCACAAATATTGCTGTTCAAATGAAGTTCACATGCCTTACTTTTTGAATTTGACAAAAACAAATCTGGTAAACGGGTTTTCTGATGAAACATCCCAAAACGTAAAATTTCCATAATTCACAACTGTCAGAGAAAGATTAAGACCCAATTGGAGGTTAAAGGCTGTTTTACTTGAACAAAAAAGCTTTAATGCTGAAGTAAATCCAATTTAAACAAAATCCAAACATGAAAACAGAACTCTATAAACACTAAAGGCAAAAGAAATTACAGTGCTGCACATAAGGAGAAAAAACAGGAAATAAGACGAAGGTCCAGTCCACAGTTAAAAGTTCAGTCTTGTTGGCTGATTCTGGCCGCCAGGCAAAGGCATTTTAACTTAATATCTCATGGTCATGATGTCCTCCTTATAAAAGCCTATTTTATGAACATAACATACAGGAACACACTCAAAGTCGATACATCGCGCAATTGTCTTTTGTGACCTCCATGACCAGATCAATGTGACAACACAATCTCAAGGGCAAAAACTAAAGCAGCTATACCAAAAGCTGATATCATGAAACAGACACTGGAAAAGAATATTTCAGTATGTTGTGCACATGGATGGCATGTTGCCTGGGTCCAGACATTTGAATCAGTCCACTCCACTGAGTTGTCTGATTCATATGGGACGGGGGAGATAAAAGGTGAATGTAGTCACTGTGACCTCACCCATTGGTCTGTGCACTTCAGTTTTAAAGCTTTGGTTTCCTTAGATTTAATGTCAGTATCTTGATTTTTTTGAAGAAGAAAAACAGCAAGGAATAGGTCTGCTGGGAACCAAGAAACAGATGGAGGACAAAGCATACCCTTCTATATTGTCTATTTTACCCTCAGTGTGACCATTATTTATAGAATAAAAAATATCCCGTAATGAAGAAGGCTTGAAATTACCAACTGAGACCATAAACTCATTAGGAAAATGTTTACTGAGGTAATAAATCAAGAAGTAGAAGAAAAGTAGGGCCTTTGCTCATAGGCTTCTATACAAGTGGACATATTTTTGCAAGCAGAGGAGTTGGCCCCTGCTGGTTATGATATTTGCAGGTTTAATGCTGAAGGGGCAGTCTTCATGGACCACATGCTGCTATTTTTAATCTGATTTTTTGGATTTGAGTTGTAAACTGATAGGGCTTATACACTTGGTGTTTACTGTATTGTTGTTTACTACCAGCTGCAATGCCAGCTGGTAGTTAAGAGACAAATGCAGACATTGAACGAACAAAAAGTGAACAATATACAAGGTCAGTAAAAATAAAACCTGTGTAGGATGGCTCAGATATGTTTGTTTAAACCCTGCAGTGAAATTTGAATCTGTACATAATGGTTTTTAATCCCAGTTTTTATTGATTTTAGTATGTCGACACTTTGCCTTTATTATGTCCTCCCTGCCACGACCCTAAAAAAACAGATACCGATAAAATACATTAGCAGGAAAACGCTAGATTCTGGCTGCAAAAAAAGCACATGTATTCTTTGTGTTATGCCTATACTGGGAACATCATTAAACATCAAACCAAACCTTTCTTGCTCCCTGCCTTCCATCAGGGTCAGTCAGAGAGTCTCTGATTGGCTGTCTGTTTATAATAGGCTAAGCAAAGCCCAGCTAACAGCCTCTTGTCTCCTCCCCTCTCACCTTCATTTATTATAGATCACCTGCCCCCACCTGCATGGCTTCATTACTCCCTCATTTACAGCTTCTCTGGTCTGCTGACTCTTCTTTTTTCCTCGGTGCCTAACAGCTCTCCTGGTGCTGCTGTCTCAAACCCCGCCAGCATCACCCCTCTCTTTGTCTGTCTTCCCTCTCCTCCTCCTATCCCTTTCTCTCGACCATCCTGAGTTCTCATTTTCATCCATTAGGTAATTTAAACCGTCATGCAGGCAGTCGTTCTCAATGATGGCAAATGACTGAGTGCAGTTTGCTGATAGCCTTTTAGTGCTAGTGTCATTCATTTCTGGGTCAGTAAGCTGCAGGACCTGGATTGGCACCAATGGTGACCCTGACATATGACACACACAAATATCCCTCTCTATTTGTCAGACACACATGCACTGTTACTCCCTCCCTCTGTTTAGCCGCTTACCAATGAGCCTATCTAGAATGTTGTCTAATGACTTGACAAAGCCACATAAACAAAACAGAAGAGTTGTTGGCAGCTGGGCCGGGAACCTTTTGCTGCCTTCTTATTTCTCTTATTCTACTTATACGTGAAGGTGTAGTACTGTCTAAATAGTAATAAGCTAATTGACCAAGGAGTATTGATTTGATTGGCATTTACTAACCTTGCTATACCGGATTTTTTACCCGTGTGTGCTCCCTTTATTTGTATGTTTAAGCTTGAGTTGCTTTCTCTCTTACCTTGTTTGGCCCTCAGGAGACAAGCTATCCTGAAAAAACAAAACAAACAAGCACAAACATAAAATAAGCTTAAGGCCAAATCACTATTGCTACCTGTGTACTGTTGCTAGTCTGTGTATGTGTGTGTATTTTGAGTTAAAGGAAGAATAAGGTTTTAGAAATCTTGAAATGTTTGAATTTGTTGATGGAAAATGGTTTAATGTGGAATGCACTCAGCATCAAGTCTTTTCATGCGCTCTCTTACATATACAGATGCCTTGAAACACAATAAAACCCACCGCTGCCTCCTCCACTTTTCACTTGGTTATTTACTCAGGCTGGATGTGCATCACTTTCAGCTTTCTTTAAATGAAGGCAGCTGGTGGGAGTTTGTATATTACAATTCTAAAGATTAACATCAGTTTGTCAAGATGCTTATGTAACTTATTAAATTTGTTTTCCATCACTATTCAAATGCGAGGATTTCTCTGAGTAATTGGGAGCAGGAAAATGCCAAGGTTGGCTGCGCAAAACATTTGTGTTCTGTTAAACAACTTTAAACTCAATGCAACAAAACCATTGGGGATTAATTGTGATTTGTTACCACGCTAGCTGTGGGACACTAAAATGTTGTTACAGCAGAGAGAACACAACCTGCTGACCTTGGTAATCCCCTAATTTGGTCTGTGCAGTCACCAACTTTACTTGAACACATAGGTGTTAAAACGATGGCCCATAGGCCAAAATCAGCCTGCCAAATGAGTCAATCTAGACCATTTATACAACAGTATTTTTGCACTTTACACTGTATTTTGTATAGAGAGACACTGTGTTGCAAGATGCTTAGAATGAATAATGAGAGCAGCTGTCTGACCTAATACACTTATGGTAAGAAATTTACATTCATCATGGGCATTAATGTCTTGGTAATTTGGGGCTTTAAAAGGTTTCTTTAAACTTTTCTTTTTCTAGGATGGAATGATTGTACAGCATACATCTTTAATGACTAGTGACAAGTAGGGGCTTCTTTCGTGGTGAGCACTCTCCCAGTTCATGGTGATGAAAACTGGCTTCACTGTGGACAGTGGTGCTGGTATTCCAGCAGTTTCCAGTTTATGACAGGCTTCAACCTTGGTGGTTCCTGGGTTCTTGAACATCAGAACCAAATTTCCCCTAATCTAAAGGTAACAGTTTGGGGCATCTTCCAGACCTTGGCAAAGTGGTAACACATCCAAATAACTTGTACTCATGTATAATTGTTGAATAATTGTTTTATGATCCTGGAATATACTGTTATTTAGAAATCACTCCAACAGACCTTTCCTATTTGTGTAAAATGTACAATCTCCTTAGAACTTCACTTGGGCCCTTGGACTTGCCTATTGTTCGTAGTATTGGTCAATCCAATGAGTGCTGTCAAACAAATCCTTTTTACTGTGTGAAACGGTGTGAAACTACTGGTTGCAGTCAATAAGGATCATGAAAAAGAGGTTAACAGGCCTTTGGTCAGATGTGTGCTGTAAAGTCATTCCAACTTGGAAAAAGAACAGTTCAAAGAAATCATTAAGAGCCCAAAATTACCACCACATTCATGCTCCTGATCACTGTATATAAATTTCTGATCACAACTGTAGATTATTGTAGCCTTCAGTACAGTAGACTGAATGTGGAAAATCTGAGACATTGTTGAAACTGCATGATTTTTCTTACGACATCTCATGTTGCTCATGATCTTTTCTGAATGAGGTTCTTGACACCAAAATAAAGGACATTTTACGGTGTTTTATTGGTTTTAATAAAATTATGTTAGTCTGACTCACTTGAAATCAAATTAAGCTGTCCCATGATCTAAAATGTTGGATGGATTGGCTTATCATCTTGTACAGATATTCACGATTCCCTGATGATGTCACGTGACCGAACAGACTCAAGCGCAGACCAGGTTTCTTTCAAAATGAAAGTCAACAGTTTATTTACAGAAACACCAAGTGCAATATATACAATGTGCAGGGGTTGGGGGTTCCAGGGATCCGTGGGGGAGGAAGGGAAAAAGTTCCCACACACATGCAACGCTCCTCTTCAGTCACTCAGGCTCTTGCTCCACGCACACCTCGCCACTAAGCCACTCTCAGATAATCCAGGGACAGGAAACAGGAACAGGTCCAGAAGGAATCTAAATACAGGAAAAAACACGGTAAAAAACAAGCTAGAGATTCGCACAGGATAAACAGGTTTGCTGGAGCTGCGCTAACACAGGTTACTCAACGATCCAGCGACAAGAAGCACTGAACCGCCATCTTAAATAGTGGCAAGGTAATCAGGCAGATCAGCGGCAGGTGAGTAATCAGGCCAGGTACGTGGGCCAAAGGCGGGAGCCCGAGATGAGCTCTGCCCAGGTGGACGGAGGACAGAAGAGAGGACATCTGACTTTCTCTCTCAAGGCACCATAAAGTTGACTTTTGTGGTTTTTCATGAATTGTTTGGAAAAATATTTGATGTGAACATACTCGCAGTCTAACCAGGGTGCAACCCGTTTCTACCACAACAGTTGATGGGATGAACTAAAGCCCCCCAGTAACCTGCATTTAATAAGTAGTTAAGAAAATGAATGGGCAGATTTGATGTTCCCATCATGAATTAAAAAAACTTCAATGGATCATTACCTTAATGTCCAGTGCCACCTTCAGATGAAGATGTCCTTTTGTATTTGCTTTCACTTTTCTTCAATTCCTTCTGTGTTCAGAGCTGATTGTTAGAATGCTAACACTCTGACTTCACACGTTGAGCATGGTAAACATTATACTAGTTACAAAGCAGTATGATTTGTATCCTAATGTTAGTTTTTTGGTTTTTTAAGCAAAAAATCCTATGTACTTCATTGCAATACTATTAATGTTGATTTGTGAAATTAAGGGGATAATGAGTAATGACATAAAAGATGGTTTTGGTTGGTTTTATTATGAGGCTGTATTTAATTAGCTGTTTTTTTGTGGATTGTCATTGTATACATGCTACAGTTTATTTTGTATAGGTAGCATGACCAGGGTTATCTTATAAAGGGGATTTTAATCTCACTGGGATTTCATGTTAAATATATGTAAAATGGTAGCTGTTAGTGTTATAAATGTAAAGCTGACTGAATGCAAAAAGAGGTATAGAGTGTAACAGACCCTGTGATTTATAGCCAGATGGAGTCACTGATGCATTCAAGTAACTGTTTTAAAGATGAGGGTAGCTCACTGAGTAATCTTGCACTCTGGGTCAGAGTTTAAACACACATTTGTTGTGTCTGATTGAGACTACAGAGAGGACAGATTATTTAAGATGGGAAAACAACAATGAGCACAAAGCTTCAACAGCAGAAGTCTGCCTGAGCGTCTGCATGTCTGCTGACCTTTTTCCTGATTTCCTCTCCCTCAATGGCAGAAAAACAAGCTTCAATCAGTTTGTTTTAATTGCCAAACAAATATACGTTCTGTTAATTAAAACTGAAATACAATGGCTTTTCTTTGTGTTGACTTCACTCGAGATACTCACCCACATACAGTACTGTGAGATGTTTTCAACGAGTTTCTGGGGATAGAAAATGCTGCGTTGTTGTCATTAAAGTTGATTTGTGCTTCTTGATTGTTACGCCTCTCAGAGTTAAGTCTGTGTGCAAACAAAAGCCCAGTTCCTGTCAAAGACTAGGAGGTAAACTTTATCCCAGAATCCTCTCAGGGACGAACGCATTTCTCTGCTCTGTCTAATTATTCCTTTGGGTTTCAGGGGTGGCTGGACAATGTTTTAAGAAGCCAGTTCTCCAGGGATTAATTTCTCTCATGCTTTGCCTAATTAAGGTATTAACAAAATGTAATAAACTCTTGCCAGAGGATGCTTCAAAGCAGTGCATTGCTCATTGCTCCAGTTGCCCCATCAAATATGTATTTAATCTAAGTATTATGTAGTGGCTACAGAAGATAAACACATTTACCCACAGCTATAAAGCCTAGGGATCGATATAAACCGTTTCTTTGTTTACTCTCTTGTTTGTAGTTTGATTGCCTTCAGGGAAAAACAGAAGCAGGAAAAGCAGAGAGGCAAAGATTAGGAAAAAAAACAGGGAGTAAGAAAGCACTGTCTCTGTAGTTTTCTTCATCATCTCAGTCACCACCAACATCATCAGAACTCTTCAAAGGATCTTGCCCTTTTGAAAAGTCTGGATATGAGGAGATCTGATAAGCACGGGCTCAGGGTGGTGCTGCAGTCCTTTTGGTGTCAAACTCACTGGAGAGTCTGCATGGCTTCAACCATTCTTTAAAGCTGAGGACAGTCTCAAGCACTTAGCCAGCATTAGCTGAAGAGCGCTGCTTTGAACAGGACGAGGATTTCAGCCATCCCCACAGTACAGCCATTATGCCATCAGCAACCTGTCTGTAAACATCAGATGATTTGCTCTAAGTGATGAGTTGTTTAAGTCTTTTTCTGCCAGTGATCATTAGAGGTGCCTCTCGTGTTTTTTCATCAACTCAGAAATCCAATGATATTCCCAATATGACTGCAAATAAAATCTGCCGTGTGGCTGTTTGAATATAAGTTGAGAGCAAATAAAAATAATTTCAAGAAAAAGAATGATATTTATTGTGAGGCTCATTTTATAGTGAGTAAGCTAACTTTGATGCACAGAAACAAGGTTTATGAATTTCATCAGGTATCTTACAGTTTTTGATCCCAGTTTGAATTATGAAAATTGCATCACCATAATCAAAACTATTTTTTAATTCTAATTTGAGCATTTCTCTCACAGTCACTTCATAACTTCCTAATTCTTGATTAACTGTGTCTTTCTGGTCTTTCCTTCCTGCAGCATTACAAGTGGCCAAAAGAAGATAATACATTATATGTTTTCCAAAGTCTCACTCTTGGCTTTTATTTTATAATATATTTTATGATATGCTTTATGATACTGCTCAATTTTTAATTACTCAGGGGGCTAGCTCTCAAATATAAAACACTTGTGGTGATTGGATAACTCTTGTCCGCATCTTTATGTTCTCTGGCCTTTTTGTTGCTCCCTTGGCTAGGACTAACGCTTGTGTTGAGTCAAGTTGTAGTTTCATGGCCCTTTCCGCTAAAGCAGCCATCCAAAAGACCTGGAGGCATTTTAACCTGCTGACAGCTTCACAGAATTTCAAGTTATACTTTGTCAGCATAGTATTTACATAATGGCAAACAGCAGCTGGGGTCAGCATGAAGTATTTTTTAAGTACCAACGAAGTATTGTTTTTCTTATTACCGTTACTCTTGTTCTTGTTATGCTTCTGCTATAAATAATAATTGAATGCCTATTTCTTTTTTAAATATATGCTGGAAGTACTATGGACCTGGTTTAGACCAAATTTAACCACTTACCTTTTGATCTGGGAGATAGCCCACTCTTCCTCCTGAGGCACAGCCACCCAGTGATGAAAAATAAAATAACTAAGAAATGGTAAAAGAAAGTGATAATGGATCACGAGTAACTGCTGCTGATGTAATACGTTAATCGTAAAAATAGAATTTAACGATAAATCAAAGATTTCTTTTGCTTATGTTCGTTCACACTTAACATTAACTATAGGAACAGACAGCTGCAATGGTCTGCTGTAAAAGGAAAGACCTTATTTTTGGCTGTGTCTGATGAGATTAAATATAAAGTCTGTTTCATGATTTATTGATCATCCTGTGATGATTTTAAGAGCTGAACTTCAAGGTGTCTTTTTGGGAGATGTGCGACTCGAATGGGAGGAAAAAAGTGAGCCCTTTAAAGATTTTCTTTTTCTTTTTCGCTTGTAAAAAGATATTGATTTAAGTCTTCCCAACTTAGAAAAACATTTTAAAGCAAAGATGCTAGACATCATTTCGCTATGCATTTGGTATTTGTGGCATCACAATAATTTATAAGTCCCAGCTCTTTGGTGAGCAGACATGCGATCATGCTTTGGTAATGCCAATGATTTAATATTATGTCATTAAATCTAAGCAGCAGCCTAAACCATACCCCTACCATGCATCCGTTCCACAGATGCAACCAGCATGATTAGCACAAGGATAGCAAGATAAACAAAATGTAATTTGTGATATTTATATGTATCCTGCTCATTACACAAAACATAGTATGTATACTACCAGTATGCTGTACTGGCTTCATGGTTCTGAGCAGACATATACAGACTCGAACTTTATCTCGTTCTTGTGTTTCAGTAAAAGCAACTGTCATTCAATACTTACTACCTTCAGGTCCAACATGAGCTGCTCACTTTCACTTGTGAAGACAGAGTGAAGGCAGACACAGGGCACAAGTGTAAACGCAAACAAAGTCCCTGCAGTTGTGGGGATTCAAGGCAGTGCTATAAATTCACACTTTATGCCGCTCAAAAGCTTCAGCACCACGGACAGCTCCTTTAGTCTTTAGCGGCTGACGCGGTCTCCATTAGCGACCCTTTTTACAACAGCCAGGAATAATGGGGGCATATGGTAAAAACGCACTCTGCCTATAGGGAAAAAAAAATTAAAAAAAAAAAAATATATATATATATCAACAAAAAATGCAAGCTGCCCCAGTTATGCGTAAATTATACAACTCTGCTGAACAATGCCTTAATCTTCCTGCCCGCACGGGTCTCACGGGAGATAATTATTCTTTAACAAAGCAGTGGGTCTTTCAAACTTCCCATGAATGTATACAAGCGCCACTTTTGAAAACTCTTTCAAATGACCGTTTTTATTTTTATTATTTTACAAGCACCACAGTAATTATGCTAATGTTAAACTCCCGCCGCGCAGACTTTATACAGTGCAGGGTAGAAAGCCAGTAAGCCTCGCTATATGTCCATGTCAGATTCGCTCTTATGTGAAAAATGTTGATTCAACGTTTGCCGCTTAGGCCTGCCAACTAAATCCTTGGCAATTTGGGCATTAATCCAATTTGATAGCCTAAGCTCGCTCCGTTGCAAGTAAATCTCAGGTTGAGGTCACTGCTACGCTGCCAGACAAGGTAATTCTATCCCTAAGGTCATTAATTACAGCGCTCAGACAAAGGCCAAACGGGATTGTGGGGGCCTACAGTAGGACAGAGATGCCAAATCACGTCTTAAACTAAACCGTCTCCCTCCCCGCCTGTCATAAATTGCTTGAACAGATAATGACTAATGGATTTGTGATTGTTGTGTCCCTGGGTTTATTACAAGCAACCACACGTCGTGTCAAGCGGTCTACATGCATTACAAGATGGTTTTGAAGAGATGCTCGAAGCACAAACTTCTGATCGTTATATCAACCTTAACACTAAAGCCCCCCCCAACACTCTTACACACACTCACACATCATCCTCCTCCCCTTCGTTCCGCACACCCCACCACCAGCACCCCCCGATCTTAGTTCATCCCTCTCTCCTGCTATTTGAATAGAGAGCCTGCGGAGCACTCTTTTGTTCAGTAGCGCTCAGCTGCTGGAGAGGTGAGCACCACTCTGGCTGGCGCTCATCCACTCATCGCGGCTGCTGCTTCGACAAGTCCCCGAAAGACTCAAGGACACGTCTCTGTATCCAGGCGCACTGCACGCGAAACGACACAGACTCTGTCTCCCTGTCTGACAGAAACTCATCGGACTCGCGGGGCTTTTACGCGTCTCTTGGATGGTTCAGCTTCCCTGACTGTGGCGCTACCACCTGCACTGTATCACACAGACGCTCCTGTAAAGCTGCGGCATCGCTCTACATTCCTGTAGACGGGACCTGACTTGATCTGAAAGGTGAAGGCGAGTAGTTTTGTGTGTTTTTGTATATCTATTTATTTATGCATTTGTCTGACTGTATTATAAAATTAAGTCAATTTAACATTATTTTACTTCCACGAAACGAAAAGGGTGTTTCACGAATTTTGTTCTCTTATAGTCGATCATCATTTGGAGATGTCCTTGTCAGTACTATTCAAAGACAGAGATCTGTGGCTGTGATCAAAATGAAATGTCTTTTATATCGCAAAAGTGTGTAGTCTTTGCAAGCATGCGATTCACTGCTTGAAGCTACTGCCTCCATAAGGCTATTTTTCAATAAATCTCTTTAGTTTTTGCTGTGTTGGTAATTTAGTTTTAATACGACTCCAAAATGCACTTTGCCAAAAGTTAAGCGATTTTGCTGTTTTCTGTCTGTGTGCATTATGTCGTAATTGTCCAATTATGCAGCATCTGTTGAAAAGTAATAAATGTAGCAAACCTCTTGTTTTCTCCTTTGAGGTTGCTTATGTTCAAAAGGATTGTTGACAGCGCCGGTTACTGTACGATTTGGATCTGTATGACCATGAGCTCACTTCTTTGTAGTGAAAATCCCCTTTTCTTCTCCTTTGGTAAGCCTTTAGGTGAGGCAGATGGGGACAGAGGGAGCTTTTGGATTGGGTGTAAGTCGATAGGCAGCGCAGGCAGGGCTGTCAGCGCTGTCAGCGAAGCAAAGGAGGGAAACCTGAGACATTATCTTGGATGGCACTTGTACTCCACCTAAAGGGTCTCTCAATTATTGCTATTGAAGAAAGGCTGGCATCTAGCACAAGGAGCTCTAGGTCACAAACTGACTGAAATGGAGGAGGTCCGAGCCCAGCCTGGGTGCCACAGTTCAGTCCTGTGTTTCAACATGGCTTTCATTTGACTGTGTAGCAGTGAGGGGTGTTTTTGTGGATGAAAAAGAAAGTAAAGTTTTGTTTCGTTTTTCATGTTTGTCAGAGAATGGCAATGGAGCTGGAGCGTAGTTGCTCATGACCCCCTGGGAAATTAAGCAGAAATTCAGCCAAACTGTTTGTGAAATGGTTACTAGCCTCCCTCCCTCCCTTTTCTCACTCTCTCTGGCTTCTTATTCTGTCTTATAATTGTGTGTCTCAGGTATTTGCATACATGTGCACACATTCACTCAGCCAGCCAACCTAGAATTTGTCCAAGCAGTCTTCAGCCAAACAGATTCTGCACCATTTTTCTCTGATATTCCATTCCTCCAAATCTCCCGCAATTATACAAATCTTTTGAATCTGTGTTTGGGCTTAGCATTGGCAATGTGATCCTTGAAACTCCAGGTCTACAAACTGGCCAGCCTCATTTTCATTCTGTGACTGATTGTAGATAAAAGATTCTCCTCTCACTGGTTGGGCAGCCATGTGTAGGTC
>VUQG01019619.1:0-16625 GCA_015106755.1 Etia nguti | reverse complement strand
TCTGACAGAGAGATTTCTGAAAAGATTAAAACGTACAGCTCTGCTATCACTTCCGACATAAATGAAGACAGAAAACTAAACAGCAGTGACTTTTTTAGGGTTACTGAAGTTGGACTAGCTGGTATATAATGATGTGCTACATGATCGCTAGCGACACAGCTATGTTAGCATAACATAAACAAAGTGAAGCTGGAGGATGAATGCTAACTTTTTTCCACTCAATAAAAGTTAATGTGAGGGATCCCGATGGTTAGGGACAAATGCAATGGCATGGCAGGATGCTGTAAACATCTTCAGTCAGGAAAACAACTGAGATAATCCATCCACAATACCAGGTTAGACATTAATATACTGCAACAACATGGGAATAGAGCAGCTGTGAGAGAATTCAACATTAATGAATCAATGGTACGGACATGGAGGAAGCAAGAAGAATGAGTTGAATAAAGTTTGACTCATCTGACTGTTTTGTTTTGCTTGATGCGCCTTATAATCGTGCGCCTTATGTATGAAAAATACGGTACTCAGCTTGAATCAGTTGAGTAGAACATGAGTAGAAGGAAAAAAAATTAGCTCTATTTTCTATTGCCTACATTGTAGAGAGTGACTTTGCCTCTAAACAGGAAAATGTGTATAATCAGGGGTTAAAGTGGAATCGGCAGGTGAGGAACCTTAAAATCAGTTGCAATGGCTCAGCGTGGGGAAAAGAATCACAGTTCAGAATAATTTCTATTGAGAGCTCTGGTTGATTTTCTTAATGTACAGGCTGTGATCAGTTAGTCACAGTCACATAACACAGTTACTCTACCTCAGGCTATTTTGCACCAAATATGTTTCAAAATATGATAAAACACAATACCACATGAACTGCATACATGCATAATACCGCTTCAAATTTCCAGTTTATCAAACACCACTGAGCAGTCCTTACCTTTAAATCAAACTTCTCTTATTCCTCTCCTGTCCTGTCTTTCTTATCTTTCTCTATCTCTGAGTGAAATTCTCTCTTTCTTTTCTCACAGCTGCAACTTATCGAGTCCTGCAATTGTTCCGGTATTGTGCCAAAAAAAAAAAAAATATTTCAATAATAATAATAATGATACTAAGGGATACTAAGCTTGTCCGGTGTTCGCCCGGACAAGCTGGAGGAGGTGCCTGGGGAGAGGGAGGTCTGGTATTTCTCTGCTTGGGCTGCTGCCCCTGCGACCCGGCCCTGGATAAGCGGAAGAAGATGGATGGATGGATGGATGGATGGATGGATGGATGATACTAATAAACAAAAACACCGGCCCGCTTTAACCTCTGACTAAGGCACACGGTTATGCTTCATCCCCTGGTGATTAATACATGAACATGTTGCTGTTTAAGATCAAATTAGTCTGATGTTTGAAGACTCGCAGTGACGTGAAATAACTCCTTTAAATGCGTTAAACCAAAAGTAACAAGCCTGTTTTGAAAATGTAAGGAGTAGAAAGTACAGATATTTGTGTAAAAATGTAGGGAGTAAAAGTAAAAGGTTGTCAGAAAGAAAATACTTAAGTAAAGCACAGATACCTGAAAATTCTACTTAAGTACAGTGATGAAGTATTTTTACCTTGTTACTTCCCACCTCTGCATTTCAGGACTGTATGACTACCAAGCAAAACTATAAGTCCTATAAGAATAGCTGAGAACACATGAATTTAAACTTTATAAAGTATATTTCTACATTAAAAGCAGGTCATCTGTTTATCTGTTTATCACTGAACAAGCCTGTTAGTTTGACCAATTATCAATGTTGCATGTGACTGGAAGTGAGATCAGGAAAAGGCAGAATGCCACTATCAAACCACACAAAACAAACAGAAAGGTGTTTGTTTGCTTGCTCTTTAGCAAACCACAGCAAAAGTTGATTTGCATTAGCTGGTTTTCACTTTTTAATCCTGGATTACAGACACAAATCATTGCATTAGCTGCCCTTATGTGCACTTATCCTGCAAATAAGGAAGCCGAATAAGCATTAGTTATTAGAGTTTCTTTTAATATTCATCATCATGAAACAAGAAATAATTACAATTATTCTATTCCGGAATATTTTGGCTTGTGGGTTATTCTATTATTACAGGGCAGAAAATATTAAGGCAAGTCAAGTAGGCTTGCCTTAATAATAAAGATGCGTTAACTCTTGGGCTAAAGTAAAGAGGGCAAAGCCTCACTTTCACCATGCTTTCACTTTTGTAACTGTTTTACATTCATTCACAGGATTCTTTAACAAAACAACTGATTGAATTCTCACTCCACATACAAATACATGACATGCTCAGTCATGCCTTTCTGTGTGCTACACATGGAACTAATTTCCTTTTCACACTGTATAATGTTATGAGCATCTTATAGATTTTACAGTTTAAGCAGCCAGCCAATCAGGTGTATGTTGTCATGTTAAGTGCTCTACCAACAGAATGAATGCCATTCCTCACTCTCCTCTAAATCTCTACACAAACCCAGCAACACGCACACTGAATGTTAAAAACCCTTTTGAATATTCATGGCGAGTTAGTTTTCCAGTGCGAGCAGAATCAGACTCCCTGCTGACTTTAGCAGGGTGGGGCTGGGATTCACAGCACCAGTGACTGAGAAGCGGGGTCGTATACGCTTGAGCGATCCCGATGACGGCATGGTTAAAAATAGTGGCATGCCATCATGCGGAGCAAGTCTCTGGATGATCTGAGGGGGTGAATTGAGCGGTGTGTGGCATTCTCTCTTGACTCTATCGTGATGTGGAACAAGGTGCCAGTACTCCCAGTAAGGAATGAGATCAATCTGACTGGAGGGAGGCTGTCAAAGCTCCTCATCATCTTCATCTGACATGTCTTCACTCCTTTGGTGCTCTGTCTGGAGCATGAACGTGAGGTGTTAAAATAAATTTCTGTTGGAGCTTTATGTTTCTGACCAGTCATCCTGATTTTCAGTGGTTTGTATGGTAACAGAAAAAAAAATTATCATACATCTTACCTTTCAAAGATGAGAATCCCAATATCAACTGTCAGCCTAAGAATAAGGGAAATGTCTCTTTTTCCCTCTATAAGAGTCTCTTTTAACCGTTATAGACACAAATGTGGGGTACTTTTAGGAACTGGATTGGAATTCTTATGGATGTTTAAACAGTTGCTTTCTGCCAGTTTCAATCAAAGATCCGTCTACAAACAGCCTTGCGAGTCTCACTGACAGGAAATACAGTAATTAATACTGTTAGGCTCATTCCAAAAAAAGATCAACTTCTTTTACGTTTTTGGATATGTTAAAACCTTTCTTCCAAACATATACAAATTCCAAGGAAAGCTTTGTTTTTCTTTATATATTGAGCAGAAATAAGATCTCTGTCCAAAAGGATACATTGCATTTTGGCAGTAACCTTTCATTTGTTAATACTTTTTTGGAAATCCATGCGCAACACAGTGTGGAACTGAGAACAGTGCCAATGGGAGTGGGTGGCCAGCACTGACCAGAAATGTAAATTGGTGGTCTGAAAGCTCAAGCCAGGGGCCTTGTCAGCTGCACTCCTGCAAACAGTAATAACTCTCTACAATCACACCGTAACGATATGCTAGGGGTACTGTTAACTCTGCATGTAATAATGGTCTTGCTTCTCCCCATGCCTGCTAACAGAAAAGATGGTAGCAGTGTTAGTGAAGTGCAGTGGTGTGTGGTGGGGCCCTACGGTGGTGACAAGGTTCGCACTGGATCATTATCCTCTCCATTAACATCTCAATTACACACCTTGGCTCACATTAAAAAGAAGCGGATATGTGCTCTGACCTTTGTTTGAGGTATTACTGTAGCTGCTGTCCAGCTCCTCCTTTCCAGAAACACAATGCTCTACTCAAACCTAGTGCCCCAGTCTAAGTTTAACCTAAATTCATTCCAGCCCCCAAGGTGGCACAAGTAAACAGTTAATGCAACCTGCTTTTTTACAGAAATATTACTGGTAAAATCTGGACATTACAGTACTTGCTGCCTTAATTACTGTAGTCAGGGTGTCCCTATGCAAAGCACTTAAACCCCCAGTGAGCTGCTCAGTGGCCAAAACAGTACCCAGATATAAATGGGTGAAAATGGGAATACAAAGCAGGAGTCTGCAGAGAAAACGCACGTGCACTCAGTCATCATTCTCTGAATAAATAAAGATTAATGAAAACAATCTTTCCATTTCACTACACTCTTCCAGCACCCCTAACCAATCCACTCATCTTCCCTTCAGTTTCTCCCCGTTTCTGTCCCCCACTCCATCAAAAAGCTGCTTTACATGTATGAGGTGCACACAGTGGAGCTGTGATGAAAGAGGCAGAAATATATGGCAGAGGGACATGAGCCTTGAGCACACCTATGGTACCAGCAGGATCATTCCCATAATTCAACACCCCACCCTATTCTCCATTGCCCCATCCCCACCCGCCCTTTCTGCTCTGCAACGTGGTGCTTCAGCTATAATGCGAGGACAATGGAAGGAGATGGTTTATTTCATGTGCCGTTTCCATCGGCACAGCAGTAATGAGAAACAACATTAACATTTTGCTGACATGTGTTTCTTCCCCCTCCCTTGTTGGGCATCAGACTCCAGTCTGCAGTGTTGGTGTGCTGTATTTCAGTATATGTCAAGCATTACACACCTAATATGATACATTCCAAATGTCAGGAGATTGGCCTGAAATAATAAAATTAGTGCAGAACGTACAGGGAGATTATTTCCACTTAAGGCCACGCCTCGTTTTAATATCTTTATCTCACATGATTGCTTCATCATCTGTCAAGAAAGTCTTGAATTTGACAGCCGAGAATACTGAAGACATGGTATGAAAAGCCGGCTCGAATACAAATCCTGTCTTAAAAAGCCAACAGATTGCAAATCCTTGAATTTTAGATGCTGGAGCAGGATGATTGGAAATTCTATGCGCTAGACCCATTCAGCATCATTCAGATTTCCATGTTAGGCAGTTTAGCAGAAAAGAAACTAAAGTGCTTGACTACCAGCAGAAAGAAAAAAGAGATAGTAGAGCAGAGGATACTAAGATAAGTCAGTGCTCTGTTCCACAATACCACAGCGCTCTTCTTATTATTACAAGCGCAATGAAAAGTGGCACTCTTGGTACTGAGCAGGGCTGCCTCTGAATGGATGGTCTGGGAGAATGTGTGGGGGGTTTCGGTATGCAGAAGCCCCTCCATGCCATACCTCCCATAAAAAATAGATGAAACCAGTCAATCCCTGTAAAAGTAATTGGTTCCCTGGTGACTGTCTTCCAAAGCTTCACATTACACCAAAAAGAAGGTTTGTGGAAAGGATGGTGAGCACGGCTCGGTATTTGGAAAATGACACTGATTCAGCGGCAGTGATGAAATAGCCTCTTTTAGGTGGTGGTTAGCAGCTAAAGCGTTCCTGCGCTTTCGGTGATTTCACACATTTGAGCAGATTTTCTTGTCTTTGTGTGAGATTTCAACAGTCCATCAGCTCACGACAAGCTAATGGTTTGAGTGTGACAGCCTCCTGGCAGATTCGACAGCGGCTGGTTTGTGTGTGTGCGTGTGTGTTGACTGCTTGTGTACTTATTTCACAGTGAATTCTATTTGAGCAATTTTCTACACAAAAGCAGTTTAAGAAATCAATCAGGTGCTCCACCTCTTGGTGTGGTTTAATTACCCAAAGCGACGGCGGTGCAAATCAGCAGTGTGCTCGCTGAAATGCACACGCCTGCAATCTGACAAATGGCATCAAGCGTAATTGCCTCCAAATAAGCAAATTAATGGACACGAGCATCAGTACTGGCGCTGGAGAAATGTCACACCTCACAGGCAAAATATGGACTGAGTGTTGAGTGCTGTTCTTTTTCAAAGAACCAGGCGGTGTATGAGATGGTGAGCTAATACTGACAAGAAAATACCTATTCATTAGAACATTTCAAGGGCACTGGTGATCAACAACATGTCACTGCAGGGGCAGTTAAGTTAAAATTAAGTGAAAAGCATATTATTTTTAAATGTCCATCCTTTCTTTTACACATAGTGACATTTTGGGCTTCTTGAGTCTTACAATTCCCAAGCAGGCACATTAAGATCTATGGTGGCCAAGGTAACTTTGTCCTTGTGGATACTGCCCTCAGGCTATGCTATTCAAAAAAAATCTTAAACCACATATCCTTCAGGCAAAACCTAAACACTGTAAAGGACAAAGCAAAAGCCTTCAGAAATTTGGCATCCCCTAACACCTACTGTACAGTACTATCTTTGGCAACAACTAAAACAAACATACACTTCCTGTGCCAGCACTCCGATACAATTGAGGTCAGTGGAATTATGCCCACAGCAACCGAGCAATACACACTGGTCTGTCTACAAATTATGTCCTTGGGACTCTGTCAGCAGTTTTCTTTGGGCTGTCTTTCTACTAAACAAATAATTATACTCAGTAATCCATCATATCCATCATATTTTTAAAAGCCAATTAAAGGCAAATTCATCTCCAGGACTAAACAGATGTACAGTAAGTATTTTTGCTCCTCAAATGATTCCATCTTCATCTTCTTTGATTCACTATTTCCTTGCACTGTTAAGTTGAAATGTGAAATTTTCTGTTGCTTATCTGAGTCCGGGTCACACAAGCAGTCTAAGCAGAGAATCCCAGACATCCCTTTCCCCAGGGGCGACCTAAGGTATTCCCAAGCCAGCTGAGAGATAATACCTATTCCGCATGTCCTGGGACTGGCTGGGGGCCTCTTCGCAGTAGGAAGTGCCTGAAACACCTCTCTTGGGAGGCATCCAAGTGGAATCCTAGTCAGATGCATGAACCAACCATCCAGAATGGCCAAACTCCTCACCCTATCGCTATGAGCTAGCCTAGCCAACCTTCCAACCTTGTTGAGCAATCTCATTCTTTCAGTCACTACCCAGCGCCACAGAGGATGTTTCATATTTTATTGCTAAAGGCATTGAAACAACAGAATAATACAGTAGCTTTTTGCAGTACTTGTTATAAAGCTTACTGAAACTAAAAAGCATCTAAGTATTCTACAGTAGGTCACACTACATCTTACAACTTAATGCGTTAACATTTTGCAAACTAAATGTTCTGAATAAGCCAATATGCAATACATTTGCATCACTGTGAGCTTCTTTGCATTAACTTGCAACCTTGCAAAATGCACTCTTAGCAAAGGCTCTGCAAGGAAAATCACAAGTCAGAAAGTTTCTCTTAAACAGGAACAGTTTGCATTCCTGCTGACGGAGCAAAAATAATCATTAGAGGGCAGACTGACAGCCACAGATATCAGTACAAGTTGGCAAGTTAGGGGAGTTCATTTAATCTTGTTCTTGAGGGAATAGCAGGTACGACTGGAAATGTGTGAGACGTATTGTATTGCAATGTAATGATTCTGTCCATTCCCATATACATCAGTGCAGCTATGCACCCACATCGCACCAACTGGGAACCGTGTCTGGAGTGGTACAAGGTAACTTGCACTGAGTAAATCAGACTGTTTTTGAAGTCAAAAAGTACTGACCGTCATCTAGAGTTTAGTGGTGCTGGAGCCCGGTTGTCTCAGACTTTTCCTACCTTCGTCCAGGGGGAGGTGGGATTAAGGGAGACAACAAAGCATGTTCAGCATGGAGGTCTGCAGAGTAAGCTAAAGCAAATGACAGCTGTGCTACTTACTGGCTGCAGCTGACAAACATGTCAGGTCATTAGGGCAGTTTCATGCCTAATCAGGATTCATACCAGAAGTACAACAGCAGTACTGAAACACTGCACCTTTAGCTTTTTAAATGAGTAGTTTTGCTGGACATAATCAAGAAAGTGAATATTAATCACTACATGTTTTTACATTGCTTATTGTACATTGAATTTGACCCCGGTCTTTTCATAGCACAATCGACAGATCTGCTGTTGTTTTGCTAAGCTTGTACAAATATAGAGCACATGCGTGTTAACAGCAGTGTTGGGGAGTATTCAGCTAAATGCAGTTTTAACCAAGTGTTTAACTACATTTTACAGAAGCATGCTAGTGGTTTAACTATATGCATACTTGTACAGTGATTGAAGTAATCCAATAACACAATGATGTGATGTTACATAGTTAGAGGGATTACATGTCTACTTTAGGTTTCATTACATATGACAGATGACTGACGATTGTGTTCTATAGTAGATTTCTGGTTGTTCTTTATGGCTTCTGCATGTATAAACATGTCATTCATCAGCTATAAATCTTTATGTTCTCTTTTATCATTCCCCCTACAGCATACACAGCATAACACATCACGCATCCTTCTCATTTCTGCATTGGCACATAACTTTGGAGCCTTTGAACCCTGTCAGTCTCTTGTAGGCACAATTACCATGGCTGCTATATTTACTTATTTTTTTGAGAAAAAGATAGAACACCTGCTGTTAAGCTATAATACTGCTTCACACCTGAAAAAATTCAAATTTCCTCCACAGAAAACCAGCAACCAAAACTCCACACACTGTGTGATTGACAGGAGACACAGGAGGGAAAGTGTAGACAACAGGGAGTAAAAAGAAAAGCTTTTTTAGCTTTTACAGAGTATAAGTTGCTTCCCCATACCATGCAGCTCAAGTCACTCAAGTGTATTACATCTGCATAATTTCCCCCATTATCCATGATTCTATCAATGATACCTAATAATAATGTCAAAGACAAGAAATCCTAGATTGGAGCTTAATGTCAGAGTTTTATCTCTGGGCACCTTTCTGCTGAGTCTTCTGTTGACTGACTGGTGATTAGATTATGTGGGGTACCATTACATATCCAAGAGCTGCCATACTGCAGTCTGGAATTATTTTAGGTTTCCTGCTCTCTGGGCCATCGGAAAGATCGAATAAAGGAACTGTAGGGGAACAAGAAAAGCGTCCCTTTCACTTATTTGAATGACCTTCCCACAGAATTCTGGACTTAATCTGCGGGCTAATCCATTTTGACTTGACTTGAAAAGATCAATAACAGCAACAAAATGGGAAAATAATTGTCCCACTCAGCATCGGTTATGATCAATGCACCTTGACACAACATGACTCGCTGGCAGAGGCGAGAGTGGGTTGGCCAACAGAAAATAATCTGACTCTCTACGTTTGACTATTTATGTGACAAGCAAAGCAGGAAGCAGCCTTTTTTTTAACCACAATCTTAATGAGAAGAATTAAAAAACAAACTAAACACAAAAGAAAAGCAATCAAACTGAGATTGACAATTCCACTTAGTGGCATGATGTTCTATACTTCCACACGACAGCGAATTCTAACGTCTGCATCCTCAAATGCTTACAGTCATGGTGTTGTCATGCTGATTCTTACACATAACATGTTTACCATGGAACCACAGTTTACTTGGTTGAGTTCAGAAACTGTATCAGTTTCCTATGCTATGTGACACGTGTTGCTTTTTGTTTCTCCCACAGAAAAAAAAAAGAGTCTAGCTATAATTCTGTCAAGCCACAGTTCATAAGTGATTAGCTTTGTAACACCTCAGCACAACTTGTCAAACTGATGAGTTTAAGTTAGTGCTGATAAGTCTACATCCTGGCACAATGCTGTCAAGTCAGAGATACAGTTCTTTAAATAGATGTTAAGAGAAAACATGAAATCAGTCTCAGTACTGGGGGTAATTCTAACCTAACTTGGAGGTTATTACACTGTACATTGCTGCTAGGCAATATTGACTGTTTACTGTAATGTCATTCACAGAACATTTGTTTTCTCAATCCAGATCAGTACAGAAAGATATTTTCAAAAACTCAAAGGGCTTTTCACAAATAGAGGGTCAGGATGATGGCTTCTACTGAGAGATGAGGAGAAGGAGAAAAACCAGGAAGTATGCTGCTGTAGAGAGAAGCCTGGTATGATGAACTGAATGTAATTAACATGTATTAAATCTATATGTTACATCCATCCTAACTGTATATCTTTGGGAGGAAGCCAGAGTACCCAGAGAGAACCCACGCAAACACGGGGAGAACATTGAGACTCCACACAGAAAGACCCCGGCCTGAAGGTGGAATTGAACTCAGGACCTTCTTGCTGTGAGGTAACAGTGCTAACCACAGTGCCGTCTATATGTTATATTAACCATGTTATTGTTAGTGTGCCTACAATAAAAAAATAACAAGATCACTCTAGCCTCCAAGTTGTCCTGGATTGGAGGAGCGGTTAATAAAATGGATGGATGGATACATACCATTCATTATATATCCTGATGTTTTGGAGCTTCATGATCCTTATTCAATCAAATTATAATGATCAATGGTATTGACAGTGTAGTTCATAATGAGATCACCACAATTCATGGAAATCAGTTCAACACTTGCACGTCAAAACAAAAATGCCTAAATCACGCCTAAGTGTAGTAGCTCACTAACAAATAAAAGCATAGTGTGTTACCCCAATAGAGTAAATCCTCGTTCATCACAATGAAAACACTTACATTTTGAGTCATTCCTTTAAACAGTGTTCTGGTATTACTAATAAAGCAAATGTGTATGAACCAGGAGCTCATAACATTCCCCACAAATCCACTGTGTACTCATGATTAAATAATGTTAGGAGAAACTATTAAGTCTTCCTTTCATTTAAATCATATATAAGGTTGCTGTTTTCAAAGAAATGCATTTCATAAGTGGGAACTATTTGACTATTTGCTGACAGTATTTCTCAAAAATATCTTGATCTTTTTTAATCTTCCATGCAAAAAATTGAGTCTTATGAGTCACTGAAACATATCTCATTATGTTAAACAATCCACTCATTACCCAGAAAACACTTTGATAGGATCCTTTTTAATTTGAATTTTAACTGCACAATAATAATCTCTAATCATAAAGTAATTATAATGTAATTTACCTCTAATGTGACATGTGGAGATGTATATATACACATATATTTATATTTAACCCAGAGGTAAAACTAATATAGAGTTTTTGTCAGCAGTCATAAAGCCCAACACTTTCTGTATATTTTGTCTTTTGGACTAAACCAGTTGAAACAACATCTGGCAAACATCTGCAGCAGAATAGCAAGTTTCTGATAAAACAAACTGATTTCACTTAGCACGTCTTCCCCTCCACATGTCAAAGTCAAAATTGTGGCTGCATAGGAACAGAGTGCAACACAATCTGTAACTCAATATGATGAGGAAAAATGCTATCAGTGCAGATTGACTAGAATGTAATGGGTTTGCTTTGCTGTTTGCATGGTTACAGAGCAATAACAAGCCATGAAGCAACACATAACTGAAGAGAAAATGAAACACTCTCACCAAAATAAATAAAAGAGGCTGGACGATGAAAAGGTAATATAAGCATTAAGTGATAAGCTGAGTACTTTGAGATGCATCTCAAGGTATATGCAAGGTGAGAAGGAACTGATTCTCTTGTTGGACACAGTTCAGTGAAGATGATTTGGCTGACAGCGCTCACGATGTACAGCTGTTCATGTATTTTGTTTCCTACCAGGACCATAGAATTGTTTCTTTTTCCCTCATTAGTGAGAAGAAGGAATCAAGTTGCTTGCACTTGTTTCCAAACTTCTTCTTGCTATGTCTCAGCTGCAAAGGATTCTAGATTTATCTTTTATTTGGCTTATGGCATTACCAATACAAAGGAAAGTGATTGACAGCAGCTGCTACACTGTTGCCTGGAGACAGCAATGGGATGCTTGTGCTGTCACAAGCTGCATGTGAATCTGTTGCTTTTAAAGCTACAAACTAGCAAAGCTTAGTGCTTTAAACCACTTAATCCAGCTAGAAAAATGTGGATATTAAATTTCAGGTAAGAAAAAAGTGCGGATACCTTGGATACAGTGGTTGTACCAATATTATACTGAGCAGCATTCAAGTAAAGAAATGCACCGATTTAAAAAAAAAAAAAACTTTTTAAAAAAACAAACAAACAAACAAACAAAAAAACTACAGTGAAAAAGTATTTGCCAGCTTACTTATTTTCTTATATTTTTACATTTTTTGCATTTAAACATGTTTCGGATGGCGAGTTGCTGATTGCATTTATTAAGCTATCCAATCTCATCAGGCCCTAGATCAAAAAGCCCCCCACTCACCACTTGTTAAATCATGAATTAAAAGTAATTAATCAAATTTTTTTGGATCATGATGAGAGGAATCATCTACAAATGGAGAAAACTTGGAACTGTGGTGAATGATCCCAGGAGTGGCCAGCCTACCACAATTACTCCAAGAGTGCACTGATGACTCATCCAGCAGGTCACAAACACCCCAGACCAACATCAAAATAACTGAAGGTCTTACTTGACTCAGTAAAGGTAAGTTTATTATGACTTAATGTTAAGAAAGAGACTGAGGTGAAAACCACTGCTGACCAAAAAGAACACAAACGGTCATCTCACATTTACCAATAAACATCTCGATGTTCTACTTAATAAATTCAAATTTTAATAAACTATTCTGTGGATGGATAACACAAAACTTGGAGGGTTTGGGTTCCGTTACATGTGGCATAAAACTAACACATTTTATAAAGAGAAAATCGAATAGAATAGAACAGCTCTTTATTGTCACTGTTACAAGAACAATAAAACACAGTTTGGCATCTCTCCGTGAGTCTACACAATATGGTGGTAGTGTGATGATCTGGAGCTGCGTTGCTGCTTCAGGAACTGGACGATTTGCTGTTATTGATGGAACCATGAATTCTGCTCTCTGCCAGAAAATCCAAAAGTTTGGGGTGCAATTACTTTTTCACACAGGGGCAGCTAGGTATGGATATCTTTTTCTCCCTAAAAAGAAACCATCATTAAATATCATTAAATATCATTAAATCATTAAATCATTAAATAACTGCATTTTTTAATTTACTCTGGTTATCTTTTGTCTAATATTAAAATTTGTTACTGATCTGAAACATGGAAGCGTAACAAAAATGTAACAACAAATTAATAAATCAGGACGGGAGCAAATGCTTTTTAATAGCAATGTACACTTTTATTCAGGGTATTTCATCAAAATAACAAATAACTAAGAGCTACTAATTGATTCAAATCTATAATAGTAGCCTAACTAGACTAAGCTTATTTCTGATACAAAAAAAATGTAATTTAATTCAGTATGCTGCTTAATGAGACACAGACACACAGAACGCACAGTTGTCTATCTTTGTCCCCTGCCCCTCCCTCTCACACACACACATACTCACAAACACTTACGCACGATTTCCTCTCCCTGCCCTCTGTCTGCTTCTCTCCCTCTGCTCTCCAGGGTAATCAGCTACGAGCCCATAAACACTCACCCATCCGCAGCCACACACCTGCTGCAATCTGTTGACTTTGAGCGAGATCTTTCACCTGTCGCTCGCAGTGAAGAAAAAAAGGTGTGAGCTGCTCGCTTTGGAAGTATACCAGTTCTGCCTGGTTAGGTTTCACAATGTGAGCCACCAGGATTTGCTGACAGCTTTAGGAGCCCTCGCAGCCCAGGTGATAAATGTTTTGATGTAGCCAAGGTTGTAAGTGTCATTCCTTTTCTCTGGAATGTTACTGAATTCTGGTGCAACCGATATGACCCGTGTTCACTCCTATATCTTTTTAATAAATTGTTGGAAGACGTAATTGCACACTAACCAATGAATATTTTTTTTCCCAATAAATAACCTTTAAGAAAAAGCTGCACAACTGTAGCACAAATATATGGTAAACCAAAAAGAAAGATTTGGACCTGGGGAAACAGAGGCCTGTGTCTATTTCTATAAAAACAACAAATCGCTGCACATCAATACGTTCAACTGCTAGATGAGTGCATTATCTAGGCGCACCTGCAGCAGCGTGGCTGAAATCAGTAGCAATGTTCATGTAATGTTATCATTTTTACTCCATAATTGGCAATTCCCGCAAACAGAGACAATCCTGTGAACAAACACCATCAGATGCCAGGGACACAGTACAGCGTTCCATTGATAATCAGGGGAGGCTTAGAGGCATCTACTGATCAGCATGCAGATGTCCTCATCACGTGGTGATGATAATCTCGAGCCTCTAGACATAAAAACATTACAGTGTTCAATAGCGCTCATCAAGCAACAAGGGGGGTCACCCAGTGTGATCAATAGCATGTTTTCTTGCACCTCGTCTCCAGCAAGGAAGTGAATTAAGGTATCTTAGGATACTTTAATAAAACTGCAAATCTGCTGTTTCCACTGGTAACAATTGATCAACAACTGCTGGTTACTTTTCTTTCTTTGTTTTGATTGCTTGCAACCCCCTTTACTGCTGTAAAGTTACAGCAGTGCAAACTGTGAATGCATTGTCACGGGAATTTGCAGACACTCCGTTGGCAGTGCAGGAAATATATGAATGTTTTTAAACTTGATCCTAACTTACTGCTAAATTCACTGTTGCATTTAATAGAACCTAGATTAGAAAATTGATCTGTTACATTTGTAGACTATTTATCACCAAGAATACCAATTTAATCAATAAAACTAATTTAGTTTTGGAAGCAAAATGAATCCATTTCCACATCTTGTATTAATCTTAAACACAACATGTAACCTATAATGTTTTAATGCATACAGTCCTATAGTTTTAAGGCAGCTGTCACATTCGAAACAAACTGCAGCACAGGGAGCACAGGGAGCGTACAATAATACATTACCTTGTTTTAACATATATTTTACTACTATGTTCAAATCACAAGGTAATAATTTTCTGCAGCTTTTACTTTTATTTGCCTTATTTGCAGCACCTGTGTTCAATTTTACAGTTAAATTTTTCCTTCTTTAAAGATCTGTATCACTAGCTCATCTGGCAATATCTCAAATTGGAGTAGGTGGTGCTTAATTGATCCATTCTGTACAGAAGAAGAATAAAATGACACTTCAGGCACCCCTTTTTATGTGAGCGTGCACAGGTCCTAAAGCAAAAAGCCTGGATCAACAAAAAAGTTTGATAACCATCATACTACTGAGTCTGTACTCTTTCATCCCTCAGCTAGTTCAGACTGTATATAAAAAACGTACACTTTGAAGTCACACATTAGTTAGTGAAGCTCTGCTGAAAAGCCCTAAACTGAGTGTTTTTGCTGTTGACATCTCAACGTCTCGTTCTGACATGGCCACACAGGGCCAGGTTTAGATAGCTCTTTCACCTTAATAAATGAAGTCATCATTTAAAAACTGCATGTTGTATTCACTCAGGCTAAGTTTGTCTAATATTAACATTTGTTTGATGATCTGAAACATGTAAGCATGACAAATAAGAGGGCAAATGCTTTTTCATAGCACTGGAAAAAGTCTCACATTCCATTCACAGTACCTGCATCATGTTGAAAAATAAAACTCTGTGACAGCTGTGAGATCCCTCTCTATTTCCCCTACAGTGCAGGTATTGCCACTTTAGAAAAATAATTGCACAAGGGGATATCATCTTTTCTCCAGTACGCTGACCGTTTTTCTGAAGGCTTCACCACTCAGTGTGTTTATAGATAGATGTGCTGCACAGCCTTGCTGCAGCAGATATTTGAATTTAGTGTAGTATTACTCATTCCAACTGTTCCAGAAAACTTTAAGCTGCTAACCAGCTGTTCAGGTGGTGATTTAGGGAGCGCTTGATTTGCCTCTGCTTTCTGTTGGCACAGCACACATTTTCAATATCGATCGATTGTGCTCATTTAATTGTGGAAGGTTAAAATCATGATCAAGATCAAATTCAATTCAATTCAATCAAAAATCTAATCGTGCAAACCTAATGAGATAGTGGTTCAGTGCTGTCTGATCTGCAGGCTTGGTGAGGCTATTGCAGGTGCATCGGGATGTGAATGAGCAGCAGGGAGCTAAGAACTTTGCCCCAAAGCCTAATAATAATGAATGTTTTCACTAAGCAGATTACAAGGTTTTGGGGGTATTGTGTAAATGTCATATTTTTCTCAGTTTTTTGCTGCTTTTTAACTATCTAATACTAATACTAACTAACTTACTTGTACTCCGGACAACCCAAGTCTCTAGTGTCAAAGTCTTGAATCAAACATCCCAGCACACCCTACAACATCGAGTGCTGGATGCTTTTAGATGCTTTATAGATACTGTGAAATTAAACTGGATGCTTCAAATCAAATCAAATCACTTTTATTGTCACATCACATGTGCAGGTACACTGGTACAGCACATGCGAGTGAAATTCTTGTGTGCAAGTTTCACAAGCAACAGAGGTGTGCAAAATACAAGGAACAGGAACAAAGCAAAATATAAGAATGGGAATCTGAGAATTATATGAATAGATATATGTACAATATAAGAGTGTATGTGCATTGCTGAATGTGTATACTAAATATGTATATCTGTGTGTGTGTGTGTGTGTGTGTATATATATATATATATTTTAAAAATTAAATACAATAGAATAAACAATAAAATAAAATATACAGAGGTTGGCAGTTGGAAATGTGCAAAACAAGTGGCATTTATATACAGTATGGAGTGCATAATGTTGAAGTTCTGGTAAGTGAAGGTGAGGTGTCTATGAGGTGTTCAGCAGTCTGATGGCCTGATGGAAAAAGCTGTCTCTCAGTCTGCTGGTACGGGACCGGATACTGCAGTACCTCCTTCCTGATGGATACTGTAGT